>JAQQZZ010081703.1:0-19232 GCA_030265115.1 Mopalia vespertina
ATAATTTTGCATTACGAAAACCAACTTTCCAATTAGATTTTTGGAATTACAGCAATTCTACATTGTAGAATAGATCCCCATTGTTTTGAATGCAGTAAAAACTCGATTTTAGCGATTTTGGAGTTACGACATTTTTGCTCTATACCCGCGATTTGTGGAAGGTATAAGCTTCTTCAAAATTTTCGTTTAAAAGTTATGGCCAGGACAAGGTTTTTAGTATTATGGAAAATGGTGACTTGACCTTGACTCAATGACCTTGGATATAGGTCATGACAAACACCCTAGTCATGACATACCCCTTAGTCATAAGGAGCATTTGTGCAAAGTATAAGTTTCTTCAAAGTTTTCGTTTAAAAGTTATTGTCAGGACAAGGTTTTTAGTATTATGGACAATGGTGACCTTGACTTTGACTCAATGACCTTGGATATAGGTCATCACACACTCCCTAGTCATAAGGAACATTAATGTAAAGTGTAAGCTTCTTCAAAGTTTTCGTTTAAAAGTTACGGCCCGGAACAGGTTTTTAGTATTATGGACAATGGTGATCTTGACCTTGACTCAATGACCTAGGATATAGGTCATGACACACCCCTTAATCATAAGGAACATTTGTGCACAGTATAAGCTTCTTCAAACTTTTAGTTTTAAAGTTATGGCCCGGACAAGGTGATGTGGACAGACAGACAGTGCCACAACACAATACGTCCACTTTTCTCCATAAAAAAAAAATTTCGGATGTAACCGTATGAGCGACAGAATCAATTCAATTCAATTGAATGTTTAATTGCATAATACATACATTCTTAAGACACATCTGTATATATGATATTACAGAGAAAGAGACAAAGAGGGAAAGGAAAGGGGCGGAGGGGGGGGGGGGGGGGTCTGGTAAAGAAAACAAAATAACATGGTTTACATATAGAGTGACATCCTTACATACATTAAACGGTGGAGGCAAGCAAATTTTTTCTCTCTTCATTTATTTAAAATATATACAGGCAAACAGAAGGGGACTTAAGAGATTATTTATTCTGAACAACAATAGATTGTTAACTAATAGTGCTTGATTTTTTTTTTAAGTATGCTTATTTAACTTAATCAATGAAAGCTATTTTACTATATTATTTGTTGATTGACATTGTAACCAGTTTGGTTGTTTCTTTTCCAATATAAACTACAATTCATCTAAGGTATACATTCCCTCGATGAGACGCGCATTCATTTAGTTGCTATAGCGTGCGTAAGTGTTCGCCAAATACATGATAACGCAGGTGTTTTCGAACGGAATTAAGAGCTATATTTGGTAGACAAAAGTGTCTATTAGACAATTTTTACCGTCTTCCTTTGTTTATAGGCGGTATATTCCACTAATCTGGTCAACTTGAGGCGCTTTACAACTGTTATAGTCGGCCATATATATCGGTCATTCTAAAATAGAATCGATCCTACTTCCTACGTCGAGACATTGGGTCTAAGATACACCGGGGCCATCTTGTTTTGAAATTCTTTCATTTACTGGTCCGTGATAGGCCTTAAAATCGTTCCAAATATTGGGTAAAATCCATGGGCGATGGCCTTGCATAGCGTACGAGAGTTGTCTTAGTCTCAACCACTATATAGAAACTCTCACAAGAATACCAATACCAGAAATGTTACATCGTCATATAAGTGAAATACCCTTGAGTACGATATTAAACGGCACCCCCACCCCACTCTCCCGGCCTTGCTACATTTCAGAATTCTTATTATAACTGACTGTGACTGAACTAACGTCCATTGTGACGACAGTTGAATGAAATTGGGGTCACACAAACGGCATAGGCGTACCCTAACAACACATTATTTTTACATCTACTACGTTTTCAGAAAAGTGTAGGCATCTTGATATAACTTATAAATACTTTTATTCTTAATCGGTCGACCTACTTGGTTTATCAATGAATGGATTTCATTCATAAATATTTGTAATGTGTACAGAACTTTCCCTTAACTATAGTCCTATTGATCCAGACCAAGCTGTTTACTCTCCTGTGCTATGCGGCGGTATCACGTGACCCAAATTCCTTAGCTGTTCGCCAATGCGAATTCTACCAATCTAGACATGGTAAAAAAAGCTAATGTTTTGATAACAATTTGTTAAGCCCGTCGGTCTGCCCGATACACGATTAGACTTTATGTAGGTCACGCCAAAGCGGGGCTTTATTTATAAACAATCATGTGGCCCAAAAGATACAATGCTGAAAACACCTCAACACAAATCGTTTAAAAGTACTGTTTTAAGTCTTTGTTTTATATAAAAATTACAGAGTGATTTATGATTGTTAAGAGGCTATCTCGAACCATACTAAAGGTATAATGTATTTCAGAACTCAAAGAAATCCACTACACAAAGCGATTTGATTAATGTTCTCTACGTAGGTAATTAAAATTTGATCCTAAAGCTACACCATACAATGAGTGTTGTAATGGAAGCCTTGCTTTTTATTTAACCTCACCTCTAAAAAATATGGATTGATCATAACAAAAGAAAACAAAAAACTATTTTTTTCCAATAAATTTGGATATTGAGATTATTACGTCAATAGAGTCAGTCGAATAAATTTGTTCTATACGCCATTTGAGTGAAATAAAATAAATATAGAAACATGAAACAGAATAAACAAAGAGTTCGTTGACTAAAAAAAAAGAAAGCTATTTATACAAACGCACCAATAAAGAATGATGTGAAAGGATATCGTATATCCATTGCTTTCAACTTTCAAACCTTTACCTAGACTCCAGTTAACTGAACTTGCATTTTTGTAGAAGGCTGGTTGGACGAGTGATCTAGTCTGGCGAAGTGATGCCAGGCTCTTTGGGTCGCGGGTTCGATTACCGGACGGTTCGGCAACCCACAAACTCTTCTGAGCTAGAATATGTTCGAATTACGAAAGTGTTATCCCAAAATGACGACAATTATGTTATATCGTATTGGATGAGATTGTACGAAATACCAAAGCTTCCCTAATCAGAAATCGAGAATCAAATCTATCTATGTTTCGTCTTTATTCTTGTAGTTTTCTTCTCAAGAAAGGTGCGAGTCTATTAATGAATGAGACTATAGTACCTAGAAACAGGTGAGTTTAGACAGTTTAGTTCGGACATTAACAATACTTAGAAATCTTAGCCTTTATAGACCTAAAGCTTTGATTAATATAGTTGCTTACCTTCATTTATCCGTCCGTATCGCCTACCACTAATTTTATCATCCATTGTGCGTTTTGGTATCTAATGTTAAACAACATGGTGTGTTCCGCTACCTTTTGATATTGTGAATATACTGATCTTCATTCACATAATATGGCTAGCCAGGCAGACATAGTATAAACAGGACGAGTATTACACACATCTGTTATAGTTCGTACGGCAATCTTAAGTGTCCATTTTAGTTGCGAGCGTACTTTGCCCTTTACGTCTATTGAGCACACATGTGTTTTTTTAAATATAAAGGCAGAGTATACATTGGCAATAGACGAGTTCATCTACAGACAGGCCTTGGGTTTTTATAACCTACAGCAATTTATCAATAAGACATACGGCATACAGATTGTACCGGTTAATGTAATATATTGAGCTTTCCACATTCCTAACCGACATGTGTTCATCCTGTTAAACATTTAACTTCGAACTCAAGGATACTTCTATTGAGGATTTTTAGTAGGATTCCAACTTATCCTAATTAGGGGCGAAACGGACAGAAACATTATCAGGAACTTGACGGACGGGCCGACCGACCGAGGATGGAACCGGACGGATGTCAATGCCAAGACGGAGGAACCGGACGGACGCAGGAACTGGGCGGATGGAGGAACCGGACGGACGGAGGAACTGGGCGGATGGAGGAACCGGATGGACGGAGGAACCGGACGGACGGAAGAACTGGGCGGATGGAGAAACCAGACGGACACAGAGAGAAACCAGGCAGACGAAGGGAGGGAGGAATCGGACAGACAGGACGGATGGAGGCAGGGAGGAGTCTGGCTGACTGGCTAGCTGACCGACCGGACAGCATCGACCGATCGAACCACCGACCCACCGTCTGTTGTTTAAAGGCATGTTAAAGGGTATGTTATTTATGACGGCGATTTATACACCAACAGTAATTCCCATACTAACGTAGCCACGAAAGATGAAGTATGTTGCTTTGTTCGAAATTAATATTATTCCACTGCTAAGTAAAATCAAAATGAAAGTGCTTGGAACACCCTGTAAAAGGACGCCACTGTATGGAAATGTTTACTTGTTTACTAAAAAGTAGTTTGAGTAGTTAAAAACGCTTGGAAGAATTGAGGTAGCACATGTGGTCACGTGGGTGGTATATGGCTTTATGGGTAATTAGAAAAATAAAATTAGATGAAAAAGATACATTACGGACAGGAAATAATGGCTTTAGATGAGTTGTAGAAGTTCAGAAAGTTTTGCAGGTTGAAACTCGCCCGGGAATCGAACCCACGACCCACAGAGTTAAACACCGAATCGCCAGCTGTAAATGTCAGCCACCTAAACCACTCAGCAGCCGGCCTTCCAACAGGGTCGATTCCAGGAGGAGATTCAACCCACAAATTTTTCTTAAATAGAATCTGTTCGGACTAAAACAATGTTATCCAAAAATAACGAAAATACACAGAAGGTATACATGTTAAAAAGGCCAGTATGTTGAGAGATCTTTTTTACAGAATGTGTTTATATGAGCAACAGTTATCGCAAACTTAATTTCATCAACAACTGATAACTAAGAGTTTCGAAATGAACCCATTTTTTTTTTGTAGATTCAGAGATAACCTGACAGCTGAGAGCCATTCTGTAATTTAGATAATTCTGATGTGTTTTTGTTTAGCAAATATTTTTAGAGCAGCTAGTACATGATATTGATAAGAAAGTGTCATCTGCAAAACTGTTAATTTTAGCACATCAGAAGACTGATAGTAATGTACACAAGGGAGGTTACTTAAATTTACATATATTTGAATTTGTTTGTTTGCTTGATTGGGGTATAGCGTCGTACTCAAGGTTATTACACTTTTATGACGACGGATTGTCCACTTCACACTATCTCACTCATATACCCGATGGTCGGCACGCGGACTCGATCCCGTGAACGGAAGTAGGGTTAAAGCTGACACTAAGCCACTGCCACGCGCTCATATATCAGTTTGGTTGTTTGTTTGATTGGGGTTTAACGCCGTACTCAAGGGTATTTCATTTGCCTTAATACATTGGAAAACCGTGATGAAACCTCGTAAAAAACACTTTTTGTCAGATACAACCAAAGAACATGCTTAGCGTTTTGCGTTAGATTCTAAGCTGACGCTCACTTTATGTTGAAGACAAATTCGCATGTATGCACTGGGTTAGAATTCTACAGTGAGCCTCTGAACCCAAAGGTCCTGGGTTCGAATCCAGGTGGAGGCAAACAAATTTTTCTCTTCATTTATCGAAAATATGTATTTAGTATGAAACATAAAGTTTTTGAGCCGGTGTCTATGTGTTTGAACATGAAACGATTGTCTCCGTCTGTTTGTCATTCAGTTATTTTCAATAAATCGGCACACCCGAGAAAGGCGATTTTATTTATAGTCGAGTTAATCTGATACAGCTAGAAACCTGTAAAGCTGACGAATAAGTATCTTTATTAGCTTCGCTGCAGATTGTGTTGTAAGATACAGGGAAAATTACGCTTAGATCTGTATTCCATCCTTTCAGAGTTCATGTCAATTTAGTTTTAATATTGCACAATGATTCGGATATAAATTCAAAAGTACCTACCAGATACCAGAGTGTACTTCTACATATCATCTTATCTGCTTCGTTTTTCTAAGGAGAGTTGGAAGGAAGCTTCCTGTTGCCCTTGTGCTCTCGGGGCTTACGGACAACATGACGGCGATTCGTTTGTGATGTCGTTGTATTGCGTCTTGTTTTGTCTTTGTTTGTTGCCAGTGTTGTTGTGGGTAGTTTTTTTCGTCCAAAATGCTGACACGCCGCTATGTGACTGAAATAACCTCAAAAATGGCGTTAAACCCCAATCAAAAACATCTTTATTTTCTTGTCGTCGCTTATATCTCAGGATATAAAAGATAGTAATCAACCTCTGTCTATTCGTAAGTCCCAGTATTCAATGCATATGCGCAAACATCTGAACAAATGTCACATTTTTAATTTTCGAGTTATCTGCATGGCTGCTGGGCTATAAGACAATTAGGTAAAAAATTTAATGGTGTCCTACCAGCGCCAAATTGCGATAATCCCAGTAATGTCTTTGGTTTTTTTTGCCAGTGGTATCGAGGGTGGTTTACTTCACCCTTTGGGCTGACATGCCGTCATAGGAGTGAAATAACCTTAAGTACGGCGTTGAATCCCCATCAGACAATTAAAATAACTACAAGGAATCAAAACGATATGACTTTGAGGTTTGTTTATGGGCTTCCTTTGATTTATTTCTGTTGATTATGCTTGACTCGCGATGCGTTTCATCAGTGTTTCGACGCAGAACCTGCACGACTTTCTTCTCGAGTTTTCAGAATCTGCCCGTCTCCGAAACAGTTACAATGAGCAACGGATTTATCAACCCACTTGAGCAGTGTGCTTTCGCTGATAACAGGGGTACAATAGCGAATGCTTCTACTTCCTAATCTACGCGTCATTATGGATCTATTCGAATCCAACGTGATACTTTGAAAAGGACTTGATCCTCTTCTCCTTAGCGTTCAGCACGAAATAAATGATAGAGCATCGACCGACTAGCTAGCTAGCAGGGTGGATATACATAGACGATTTTACACAGTGAAGTCAGTTAAATAACATAAATATTGCTCGAGTGAATGGTTAAAAGATACAGGTATTTAAACTTACCTGTGTAATATTCTATTTATTATTTATATCAACTATAAAATCAAAATCCATGTCAAACTCCCCGATCAGCTGTAATCTCGCAAATGTCAGAATGGGACTGTGTAATCCCTTCGGTATTCCTACGCCTGAATGAAATAGAACCATAATTTATCAATGTTGTATGCATTAAACACATATCAGTTTTTGCTACCTTACAAGATTAACATTTCTTTTGTTTCCCAATTAGATTGCCATAATATTTATTTGTCCGACGCTCCCTCTAAGAAGAACTAATTTTGACTAAAAACTTGCATACGCGTGATTCGTTTTTTTCTAGAGCACGAGGCTGTTGACACTCAACAGTAAGAAGCATGGCTGTTTTGTTGTATTTAAGGTACCGTTATCAACTCATTTTCTCAGACTTGTACAAATCAATTCACCTGGTCAATTTCACTATATCCGTGTTTGGTTCAGTACAGTCTACACTGAAGTACTTCTTTTAATCTGTCAAACTGGAGTGTGCAGCCGTCACTCAAAAAAGTACTGTAGTCCGGACAGGGTCAAAGTTCAAAGAGTAATAACAAAAAATGTTATTACACTGCATTGAAATATCACTTTTATGCTCGAAGAAAATCCTGGTATTTCATTGGTATATACAATATGCAGTGTTAATAATAACTGTATTAGGTAAGATTTTTCTATACCATTATTAGCCCCGTATTTACCACTAATATCCAATTAAAAGATCAACTTAAAAGTTCTAGGTTACAGCAAATGGAGATTACGGTTTTAGTCAAATATACTGCAGTCACAATTTAATTTGATGGAAATGAGACGGCAATCTGATGCGTTTCTTGCTGGATTGTAATGATCATTTCGTCAAACAAACACTCACCTATAGGTTTTGTAATATTCGTGTTCGGTTTGGAAGGATGGTTGTTTGGGTTGATCGGTTGGTTGGTTGTTGGTTGGTTGGTTGGTCGGTCGGTCGGTCGGTCAGTCGGTTGGTTGGTTGGTTGGTTGGTTGGTTGGTTGGTTGGTTGGTTGGTTGGTTGGTTGGTTGGTTGATTGGTTGGTTGATTGGCTGGCTGGTTGATTCGTTGATTGGTAGGTTGGTGGGTTGGTTGGTTAATTGGCTGGTTGGCTGGTTAGTTAGTTACTAATTTGGTTAGATACGTCGTTGGATGGTTGGTAAGATAGTGTTTGGTCGGCTTGTTGGTTGGCTGGTTCTTTCAATCTTTCGTTCGTAAGTTAGTTGGTTGATGCGTTGACTGGCAGGTTGGTCGGTAAATGATTCATTAACGGTTCACTAAATGGTAATTCACGTATATGTAGATGGTATATTCAAACAGTAAAAGTCACACTGAGACATCCATTAAACGTAGAGTGTTTAACTCTAAAATAAATACCCAATGTTCATTATCTTCAGCGGCTAAGTCAAACAATGTCTGCCAACTGTCAGAGGTCAATCAATAAATAAACTATGTCAATAATATTCAGACAAATATACTATAGCTGCAGTAATGCGTTGAGCAATTTGCTGTACAGATGTCCAGAAACATGAATCATGTGTACTATTTATGCAAAAAAAATCGATTATAATCCCTTGTCTGAACTTAGATCATGACGGATGCCTTAGAATTTGCCCTCAATGTAACAACTGTGTAGGACAGGCTGAAAACAGCTGAGTGCAATTGGGGAAACTTTTAAATTTTGTGTAACTACCATATATAGTTTTTGGATTGAATTGTTGCTACTTCTTTTTCGAATACACTCACATTAAATATAACAATATTTGAATGAAACAGTCGATAAAAGCAAGTCATTTACAAGAATTCACAGCTTCCGGTCAAAGAAAGGAGAGCGATGCCGATTATAGGAGGTATATAATGATAGAATGGAAACAGCCCTGTTAGCCAGAGACTCAAGTTCGAATCTCTGCAAGCTACAGTGTCACTTCAATATAAATATATATTTGCTGGAGCCAGATTATCAGTATAACACAAACAATAAAATACATTTGTGGATGATTTCTCGATAAAATAAAAATTGAAAAATAGATACTAATTTTGCAACCTGTGCTTCGCCTAGTTAAAGATTGATCACGTCACCCGGTTTGTTTTTGGGACATTTCGGTCTCTATTCTGACATCTCTCTTAAGCATGTGCTTTAGAGTGTTGTAACAATAGACACAAATATTCGTTTTAGGAATAAAAGGCGGGGTAGTGGCCAGTGTGGTCGCGTGTCGTCATTTGCCGCATGATTTTAAGTCATATAACGTCCCGGGTTCGATTCCCGGTGGAGGCAAGCAAATCTTTCTCTCTTCATTTATTCAAAATATATTTATAATGAATTATTTGTAAGACTTTTACTATTTATGTGACACTGTTGATGACTGAACTTATAGTATTGTATATTGAATGAATTACTAATATAATTACGTTGATGAATGAACAAACAAACAAACAAACACGATTCGCCTTGACTTGGAGAAAAAATCGTGCTTGTTTGGTTAGGGCGCTGACGGTGCTATTTCCTGGCGGAGGCAAGCACAATTTTATTTTCAAATAAAAAATGTATTAAGCTATGATATAACTCATTTTATACACATACCGGTTAAGACACATTTGTCTGAAACCACAACACGCCCAAGTCTCACTTCCCAAACAGGAATCGAATAACACCAACAGGAAGATCGTAATGTCCGCTTGGCCGCATTCTGATGGGTATATTGTATTATTGTATTGTTCAATCTGGGTATTAAATAGTACCAATGTGACTCCGATTCGGGTCATCGACTTGACCTGAACTTTTTTGGCCTAACTATTCAGTTGTAAAGACCCCTTTATATTTAGGCGTCAATTTGTGAGAACCCGACAATTTGTTTATATGTCTGCGGTGTTGTTCAGGTGCGTTCGCTATATATTTGAAGGGAGGTGGGGGTCGAAGTGGGCATGGCCGGCGACTTTCATAAAGCAATATGGGATAGTCTACGGGTTCACGGATGCCCTGATGTGGAAATGAGATAGCTCGTAGCGGCGATCTTAATCGGGAAACATGGGTCGATAACACTTTATTATTATTAATTAAGAATGTGTGAGTAAACTAAGTAGCTTGACTAACTCGGACAGTTTAACAATCATTCAAGGGGTTAAATGAAACCTGCGAGATTGCTTTTATTTATCGGCCTACACTGAGAAAGTCGGAAAATATTTTGGGTCTCCATAATCACTATGGGATAGTTTTCTATCTCCAATGACGATCGGGGTTTATTTATTTGTTAAAGATGAATTTTTTTTTTTTTTTTTTTTTATTTATTTCAACAAAAATCTTGCCAGCGGTTCATATTTTTTACTGAGAAAAAAATCAGTTATTGCAGTGTCATATGGAATTTTTTTTAAAATGATACGTTAAGCTGATGGCTCAAATGAGTTCATTCTCCAGTTTGAGTTTATTCGCCCCTGTATGCAGTATAGCATATGTGTTATAGGCGAGAATAAAACCCCAGGGGGTTTGTTTCTATCCCAAAGTAGATAGCTGCACATATAACGTTTTTAACAGTGGATTACAATTAACTGAGATCCCAGCTATTTTGACCTAGACATATTACATTATCTATAATGATATCAGTTATCTTTATTTGTTAAATTGCTGCTAGTAGCTAAGCACAAATGCCTGTCCCTAACGGAAAACTATATTCCTGACATAGCACAGAAGGCGAGTATTGAGGGTGCGCCACGGCCATACAAGCTATACGAAGATCGTCAAGCAAAGAAGTTTGTAAAGCCAGGAAGATCGCAAAGCAAGGAAGATCGTAAAGCAAGGAAGATCGTGAACGCGATTAGCGTTACTTTCAGCAGGGCAATTTTCCTGTGATTGTCCTGCGATTGCACAATATGCAAATATCTAGGGACGGTCTAGGTTCAGCTAATTCTACATCTAACTGAAGCCAAACATGCGGTCTGATATATTCTGTGCAATGAAATTAATCTTCGAAAAGATAATAAAAATGCAATTTTTAAGGAAACATCCAATATTAATAATATGGGATGCCATGTTGAGTTTAATTGAATGTAAATCTTACATAAACATTTCCTACGATTAATATTCATTATAGATAACGTATGTGAGTTTATTAAAATTGGCCCTCCAGATAATAAACATGACACACCCACGCTCTCCTCCCGATGTTTAAGGCTTTTCAATAAAAGAAACGAAAAAAAAAAAAACCCACCCACCCCTAAGTTTTATGACGATGGTACTAATGAGCATCCATGTAAAAGAGTCAACCAGAAGGAAACTATCCATATCCAAGACATATCAATTTTTATGAGAAGCCAACTAAAGGTGAAGTTTTCTTTGAAAGTTGTAGCTGCTTATGACATTTCCGTTATCTGAGGCACTTTGAGTAGTCGAAAGAAAGCAGGCAACAAATTCAATCGCCGCCAATACGGGAAATCCCAGGTATGCGCGGTTATAAGTTCGATTGCACTAAACAGACTCTTCCCAGCCGCCCGCGGTATCAAGTATGACAACATTCTATTCAGAGGTTACAAGCCTTTATTTGCACATCACAAACCACAGGTATGTTTAGCACTACATTTTGCAATAGTCAAGATTGTAATGCAAACATAACCCTCTGTATTTGTCCTCTATTAACGTGGTTTATTTCCGGTTTATGAATCCCCTTAATGCCTGTGTTAATATCTTACGGGGTTCTCCTACATGGCAAACACTATTTGATAAAGTTATTAATAATCTCTCTATATATCAGAGTGACACGCCCTCTCAACAATTGGTTAGTTTCGGGGTGCTACAGAATTACGTGACGTATTATACGTATTTTTCTCAAGAAGATGCTTTTGAAGTCCATAACTAACTTCAAAATTTAATATTTTGAAAATTTTCAATGGATTTGGGCAAAACAATGCACACACATGCAACTTCGTGCAGCTATTTTAATATTAAAATAAATTTAATAGCAGGAGAAAAAAAACGAAAACAAATTGAGCAGCTAAAAAAAACTGTTAGAAAAAGATGTCCACAATACCTGGAAATCCCACTTGTCTTTTAAGTTTTGGGAACAGATTCCTTATTTTAAGCCTAAGTGCCATATTGCATATAAGTTTGCCCGGACTGTAATTTGACGGTAATTCCTCCTGACTGTGGTAAGTACGCAAGACGGCTCGGGTCTTCTAACTTGAAGGTTGAGGTGCTTTGCTTTCTTGGAAGTTGGAAGATCCAACGCGTCATTCGTAGGTATATAGGGGGTCACTATTAAGCTTCGGTTTAAGTTTGAGTCGGTCAACTTATTGGAAGTTTTGGTCGTCACAAGACATATTTGTGTTTATTACACAGCTACAAGTAAAAAAATATCCATATCTCAAGAACGAAACGCACTACTTTATTGTGCCATTGACGGGAAGACGTTACAGCCAACGTTTTAAATAGATTTTGTTTTCAAAGTTTCACGAAAAATGTCCAAACATGCAAAGGGAGTTGTATTGGTGTGTGTAATTTGATAGCATGCAATACCATCTATCGTTTCAAACGCAGAGCGCTATATGGTTAAAAGTATTATTTTAATCTGTGAATTTGTTTTAACTTTTCACAACACATACATGTTAAAATATTGGAACGATGTGCAACGGCAAGCATAATGGACTGTGATAATAGAAATGAGTAAATCTGTTAATGTGTTTTCAAGTTATTGTGAAAATGATGCATTCAGGTATGAAGATCGTAACATTGTGCAAAGCTTGACATATCGATCCAGAATTTCGATAAACGTAATTTTATTCGTTGTATTAACAGTCTGAAGGGTGTGCCATATTCCAAGTTTAAGTTTTATACTTGAGTGTGCTTTCAAGCTATTATGTTCACAAAATATCTACAGAGGTAAAGTTCTCCAAGTTACGCAAGTAATATTGCCTTGTATACACTCTTAGAAAGAATGGTTCTCTGATTGTTCTTTAGAAAAGAGGATGGATATATACGGAACCAGAATGTTTCTATATGGAACCGTTACGACAATCACGGTTATCTGATATACAAAGAAAATGATAAATATACGGAACAGTTGCTGTGAGGGTTCCATACAGAACCCAAAAGGGTTCCACCAGAGCCATGACTGAAGAACCGTAAAGGGTTCCATTAGAGCCATATCTTTCTAGGTGTGTATCTTGCTAAAATAAAATTCCATTCGTTATCATAATAATAGAAAGCTAATGTGGATGTGAATAGATGAAGAATGCTGTGTCAATAACACATACAGACTTGAATAATGTGAAATTACCCATAAGATGGCCATATTGTTTTGCGCAATTTGAGAAATACAGCTCCATTCATTGTATTGACAGAAGGAAAGTACAATCCAAGTTAAACGTTAATTTGTGAATTTATTTTCAAACTATCGTATTCACAAGACATGTACCTTTAACTTGAGCATCATTTATGCAATAAAAGTCTTATTGTGTTTCGGCATTTGGTGAAAGTCAATAAAGTTCGCTGTCTTAACAGGAGGAAGCGACATTCCAGGTTTTATGCTAAGCCGTGACTATGCTATCAAGGTAACGTGGTCACCAAACGAACACTCGTGAAAACCGTATATCTACGCAATGACGGTCATATTCTTCGGCTGAATTTGGGTGATATGCAATCAACATCAGTTGTCGTAAGACGTATTCCAAGTTTAAGTTAAATTTTCAAGTAATCGTATAGACACAACAAGTTTTATTCCTTATTTGTTGTGAATTCATTTTTTAAATTAATCGGGTTCACAATATGAAGATATGTTAATATCGCAAAAGTACACAATGACGGCCATATTGCTTTGCGGAATTTCGTAGATTTCAATCTCTTCCGTTTCTTAATTGGAGGTAGCAAAATTCCAAGTTTGATCCGTGAATTTGTTTCCAGTTATCGTGTTCATAGTATTTGTGACGAATGGAAGGACAGACAGTACCGTTTCTAAGTCCTTTTTTCTTAGAAAATAAATTAATCTTTTACAAAAAATTGCGTTGATAAAGAATTAAACACGCTATATAAATTCCTAGTTGTCTACGTTGAGTGAAAGTCTAAAAGAAGCTTTTGAAACTGTTACTTTAGTTCGTGATAAAAAAAAATATCACTTTTGTATGCACTAAATTTTGAATGATATTTTAGAATATTTACTCCTGTGATTTATAACCATTGAGCGCTACATCTAAACATTAGTCTTAACAACAATCTGTCAATTCTGTAAAACTTGCAATACAAATATAAAACGCTGTTTTCAACTTCATATACAATGAGAAGCAGTTTGTCTTTTAAATCAATATCGCTTTGAACGTGTGTGATATTATATGACAAATTACATCACTTCCAACAAGCAACAAGTTTTTGCTTCGTGAAACAATTTTTTAGTGTGTGTTTAATAGTACAAATAAAAAGGTTATTCTATCTTCTCTATTTATATTGTCGCATTACGATCTATGCATTTATGTATTGCGACGGTGCGTCTCTGGTGTTTGCCGGGACTCGGAAAGACAGGAGTAAATCTCGTTCGCATCAGACCAGCTAATCAACTTAAGCCTGCCAACGCCATCCACCAAGGTTGCTTAACTATCATTTACGCTCCGACGAAACACCAGTTCACCTGCAGCAACATCATCCGAACACATGATATCTCTTAATATAGACTGCTATAGAGATACCATGCGACATTTCGCTGCTTAGTTGTGTTTTGGCCTAGCTTCATTTGCTGGATTTCTATTGGCAGCATAAACCCAAAATCGTGGGACCCCAGCCTATCAGCGACGCTCTATTGCACGACAGCCACGTGTATTTGTTATTATAGTTCTTTTTAAACATCTACAGTTTCCAAAATTTGATTAAAACCATCGCCGTCTTACCTCCATGCCTTGCTACAGCCCGTCTGCATTGAAAAGCTAACTGGTACTTGATCGTTACAAAATGAGACTCAAGAAATAGAACAACGACTGGATATTATTTAAACTGTGAACAGAACACCTGCAATTGAGCATGTTTATAAGTTGATTTCGAGCACTGCTTTCCGTCATTACTTTTCCCTCGGTCCTACTGTCGTTGAATCGGCTTATTCCATTGGCCGGTGGATTTAGGGGAAACCCCCAGATGAGACATGATAATGTGCCCTTATTCGACTCCGATAACACGATAGTGGTTTGTAATGTGCCAAGGTTAATACACCCATATCTTAAACTTGGCTCGCTAAGATGCTGCAGCTGCCGCCTCTGTCTGGGCGCTCACGAGAGGTGTATGCTTCAGTTAGTTCAGAACATACCTTACATATTCATACAGCGCAGACGTTAAATAAATACGTCAAGAGATACTTAACAGTTGTCTCGTGAGTCAATTATTATGTAAGAACAGGTGGTTCTTCTCTCTTGGCTCGTCGATTCAAATAGCTCAAGGGATAGTTTACTCATCATTAGGCTTAAATGCTGCTTAAATCTAGGATTACAATATACAGGGATATGAAGCTCGGCCTTATCCAGGCCCAATCCAATTAAGCTCAGCTACTCTGTATTGTTCTCAGTCGTCCGTTTCCGTAAAGACTCCGGACAACTGGTGAGCTTGACAGTTGTCAATGCGCATGTGCAGCACTATGGTGATAGATATCTCAGGAGAGTCTCCCTCCTTAACGAAATTTTGGGTTGTTTTAAAGGTCCGCAAAAAAACATATATTAACTGACATGTCCGAAATGTGAATATATATGAACGAGTATTAACTTCTCCTCTATTGATATTCAATGCCAGTTAAGCAGGAAAACAAGTATAATTAAATCCATTCACGCTCACACTGACTTTGTCAAAAATATTAAAATTTACTATTTGCTTGATTTTCGCAGTTTTTGCAGGAAAAATAATCTAAATATTAATTTGTCTGAATTGTAAATGAAACTTGACAAGCATTAAAATCTCTTTGACGGATTAACATGGTTCACAAGGCGGTGAATGAAAAACTGCCTTAGCCGTTTGGGACACCAAAATAGTCCCGATCGCCTTCTCCTCCTTTAATCGGCGGCCATTTTTTTATCCGCGAATACAAGGTTTTTCTAGTCTAACATTAGATCTTTTTTTTTTTTACCTAAATGCACTTTCTGCGAGTTATAATAATACGTTCTACGGAATTAAAGATAGTCGTTTATATTTAATTAAGTTTTTATATCTGAAAGCAGCTGTAAAATGGAAATATTAAAGGGTGAAATCAAGTAATTTTCGTTTAACACAATGTCTTCTTCGCTTGCAAACCGGCATAGCATCTCGCCAGATCCCACGCTCCGCGAAAGAGTTCGTGATTTCATCGGCAATTCAAGGTTAAAGCTTGTTACATATCCCTGTATATTGTAATCCCAGCTTAAGTTGCCGAATTCAATGGCCTTCTTTTTATAATACTTTTTATAAGTACTGGACATCAATAACCGCGTGTAGGCGAGAGTGTCGTCCCGAAAAAAAATCACCAATTGAGTTCAAATTAAGTAAAAAGACAAAAACAGAAGAAAAAAATCTGAAAGCTATTAGTGGGAGATGAACAACAAACACAGCTACGAAATAGTTCTAGCTTTATCACTCATTGAATTCAAACCATCTTATTTCACTTATAAAAAGTAGTTCCTTGACTATGACGTCACATGTATAACCAATCGAAAAACCCACAAAGAGTTGATCCCCTGTAAATATAAAGGCTGGTTAAAGCCTTCGGCTGTCGAGTAGGCCTACAAGTGAAATATTGATCGAAAACAATTTTAACACTCGGGTAAAGGAACCAGAGTAACGACTTGTTTAACCATACGAACTTTACTAAGTACATTTTTATCTTATTTACTGTCCAATATTTTTGGGCACTTAAATAAAGTGACCACACAAGTTGATGTTGTTAGTTTGACGCCAGCCGTACGCTTATGTGCATGAATTTCACGTCTTGGAACTTAAAGGTGCCATGGTCAGCTATCGCCATTGGGTAGGTCTGCTCTGCACTTCCATATAAAAAAATTCACCAGTTTAGGGAATCACAAATTCTGTAGATAGTGGGTTAAAAAAAACTCTTGCGTCAAATTGACAAAATATAATTTATTTTATCGTAACACACTTATCGTCCGGTTGAACAGAATAAGTTATTCCTATCCAAATGTATTTAATCCTGTCAGACGAATAGCATCGGTTGTTCATTTCGCTTGAACACTTCAGCATAAGTAGATATGCAACTCGAGTCTTCCTAACCTTAAGAAATAAGCGAACGCTACCATGATTCTGCACTTCATCTTCCACTATATAAAAATTGTATGGCCTTACCTTGATTTAAACCATTCCAAATTCTTCCTTGGACTCTTATGAATTAGATCGACACATACAACGACCACTTTACTTTCATTTACTCATCAAAATCAATCAGTTCTCAGCAGTTTACCCTACTTATTTTTTGATCGATCTAAATTGTCGTCCCGATTTGAAAACGAGATTTGGCGGGACATATATCTGGGTCTCTGCCAGCTGGGAACCGTCCCTCGCAATTGCTTAACGAACAGGCCAGGTAAGAGGCCATACAGATTCAATATTATTTTTTATCAAGAGG
The DNA here is from genome assembly GCA_030265115.1 of Mopalia vespertina. Classification (NCBI taxonomy): domain Eukaryota; kingdom Metazoa; phylum Mollusca; class Polyplacophora; order Chitonida; family Mopaliidae; genus Mopalia; species Mopalia vespertina. The sequence goes on from JAQQZZ010081703.1 coordinate 17,463, forward strand.
CAGGCCTTATTTCTAAAAGTTTCGTACGGCTGGAAGTCGTATCTCTATTGACTGCATAATACAAGTCTATAAGATCCATATACAGAATCATTGGACACCAATTACGGAACCTGGCAACAATTGAACTGGTACATGTGCTAAAAAGACAAACAAAATTCATACATCGCCTAGTAGGCCTACTACTATGAAAAAAAACAGCTAAACGTTTGTAGGTTTGTAGGTGTTTTTGAGATACGTATTACAAACGGGGTTACATAAAGCCGTATCAAGATTGAACTATTAACTAAGGATAAGCTGACTGATATTGTACTAACTGTAAGGTAACTGAGCACATGTTTACTCAGCTCTTATGCCACAGTATACTAAAGGTTATTTCACACATATGACTGCGTCTCAGTCAACATCGTTAAAACAGTACAATACAGAGCAAGGTCTGCGAAAGTAAATCCAAAGTGCACGCGTGCGTGCGGGGGAGGGGGGTAGTCATCGGATAATCTGTTTGGGTTTAGAACATAATGTAGGCCTACTCTAAAATTAACTTTGGCTATTTTAAAGACATATGAAATTTTCTAGGTGTATTGAAGTGTGTAACTCGTGTAGGCCTACTGACAGCGGTAAATGGCCTTTCCGGCGAACAAAATGCACGACGTGTGGGCCTTTTCTTACATTTATCACGGCCCAGCACATTTGATTAAAACCGCCGCCTTCTTGTCACCATGACTTGCGTATAGACGGTTTTGTCATAAAACAAAAACATTTTTAACGCAGGCCTAGTGATATTTGAAAAACTACCTAGAATTGTGCGGTCGTCGCCAGGCAAATAACAACTGTACTGTTTATATACAGCGGGACTATGCCATTATGTCATACAGCTATACATATCAACGCAATTCTTTTTTTTAAAGATGCTAACAAATTTGTTTATTCTTAAATCAAAAAAGGGTTCCATTTTGTGTGGACCCACAGTTAGTAGCCTACACATTTTCATATAATTAGCAGCTGGATGTTTTTCGTTATTTTGGCAAAAAGTAGAGCTCTACGTTGTGACTGCCTGGTTAAAGCCAGTTCTGTACTCGGTGGTTACAAAATGGGCCGAGCGTAGTGAAGATACTACAGCAACGAGAACCGCCCGAGGTTAATCGGACTGTGCCTGCTAATGGTGTAAGGAACGAAGTCACCCTCGACAAGTCTCAAGATGCCTGATGCCTGATACTTCATATGCATATATAGCCTAACGTCGCAATTCTCAGTCATGAACATTGTCTGCACAAATGCTTACTCAAGATACACCCAGTATTTTATGTCTTTTATGGTAATCCGATCAAACTGTCAAGAAATCAGGATAAAAAAGACTCCTGTCTGGCATACTTTACAAAACTGCAGCCATTTTTTCACCACTTCAATTCAAAAATAGACTTGCCCGAAATTTCACTACGTCACGCGAAAGTGCGTTGATGATGTTTACACCGATGGCCCATAAGCTTTCTGCGTCTCATCACACAGACACGTGTGTTTGTTGACGATATACGTCAAAATGGTATCTGTGTAAACATCCAACAGTGTCAGAGTTCCGTTTAGAGTCCGCCCTTTTAAGTTGTTTAACTTATTTCCACAATGTCATAACCTGCATAAACCTTTTGTTCAGCAATTTCCCACATGGAAGTTTCACATGCCAAATATCTCACTGTCTCTGATCTCATATATTAAAAAACAGACCCTGTTAATATCATTAAGCCTTGTGTAAATGATTATATAATCTCTAACTGGAAT
>JAQQZZ010081724.1:0-19227 GCA_030265115.1 Mopalia vespertina
CCACACACACACTTTAGACCTAGCCACCCCACTTTTGGGAAAGAAAAAAGAATTTTGAAAGCAATAAAATTCTGTAGACCTCTTTCATAGGGTAATACATTTTGTGTGTTTTACACGAAAGTTAAAGCTGAAGAAAGTAGCTTTATGTGAATGTCAAGTGGACCTACACAGCAACATTCCAAACGAAAGTAATCGATCTGTACCATACTTCATTTCCAGAGTTAAGTAAGCCTACATATTTAATGTATGTTTTGGTTGCTTTTTTGTCAACGTCAAAGCTTTGTGGTGGTACATTTTTTTTTACAAAGTAATTAAATTATCTTATTTCCATTAATTATAAAGCGAAAATTAAACGTTATTTTTGTGTATTTTATTGATAATATTGAGGCCGAAGTGATTGGGTAAGCGTTCAACGTAAAACGGTCCCAGCACAATAGTCGTCCGCTTATAACTTGAAGTTGGCTTCCCGGCCACATGTGAGTAAATTATTTATCTGGTAATTATTGCGCATTTGAATGAAAAATAGATAAATTACATGTACTTTCAATTTGTAAAATGATTTGTATTTACAAAATAATAATTATTTATGAAAGTTACTAGTGTTTATACCTAGAAATATGAGTATCAAGTGCTCTAAAATGGCACCATTTCATCAGGTAAAATCTTTTTACAGCGCCCTCCCGGACCATCCCTCCGATCGGGCACAAGTGTCCTCGGCTGAAGCTATGCTTCAGATTGTCCAGCCCCTGCACATTACTCCACAGCCTCCCCTACATCCAGGTATCGTCAATGAAGTCTTAGCCTCCTCAAGCCCCCACCCCCTCCCCCCATCTGAAATATCATGGAGCCGCCACTGATGAACAATTTTGTAAATTTGTATTAACCAGATAATCATGGTAACATTTAAGTCCATTTCTATGGCGGGAGAGATTATTGCTTATGAGGAAAATGTTTTTGTTGACTTTGTAACCTTCGGAAGCCCTCGAATGTACCGCACACACCATCTCGGACGTCAAACGATCGTCGCCATAATAACATACACTTTTCTTTCTTCAAATCAACTGAGTAACATAGTCCGCGTTGTGTTTCACAGTTTTCTTATGTTGTTTGGTTCAACACATAATGTTTTCCTATAGAATAAATTTGTCACATAAAATTCACTTGGTTTATTTTGGTGTAAGGAATAGTGTGCATACACTGGTAAATATACGCTTTCGGCGAATACAATTTACGATTTTGATGCATATTCATACATCTATCATGGCCGCGCTTAATGAAGATAGCACAGTAACGTGAATCTACCGAGGCATAGCCGATTGCACTTTGCGATGCGAATTTCACAAATTAACATCATTTATTTATTTGTTTTCATAAAAAATAATATCGAAGAAAGCTCCGATTATGTTTGAGAGCTCCCTCATTATCAGAGATTCTGACGCTTATACGACCCATGGATCCTCGCCTGTTGGCTAGGGCAGGAACAGAAATTTGGACGCGGACTGGGGAATTTGTTTTAAAAAATATCTTTTCTGTCTTTGAAAGATATGATTTTATTCTGAATGTGAATATTGGCATATGTACTCCGTATCTTCGCGAACTAAACTTAATACACGCATGGCTCTATTATATTATTTATGTATGAAAACATTTTGCTTGCCTCCACAAGGATTCGAACTCGGGTCTCTGGTTAACTGGACCAGTTAACTCTGACCGTCTGTAAGGCAAGAAATTATTGTTAAACGGCCGAGGAAATTGAGCTAGTTGTATGTACGGCCTTTTTTATCCAATTTACAAGCGATTACTTCTGTTTTGTTTTTAATATTAAATCTAAATAATAACTCACGTGTACATTTTTTCGCACTTTCGTTATATAATGTCCTGTCTCGCGGAAACGTTGACGTTTCAATTTTATAAGAAAAATTAAATTACATTTTTTAACTTGATGTAACTCACCATCTGACGAAAGTATAAAGCGATTCCAATTAGCCGCAGTGTGGAATAAAACTCTAGCCAACATTTACCACGTTACAGCTAATTTGGTAATAAACAACTTGTAATAAATAGATAATCATGTATAGTTCACATCCATTAGTTCACCCCTTGGCCTCCGAATTCTCGTGATTTGCGAGATCGCGCTGTAAAACTGACGATGATGTCAGACTGCTCTCTGCTGTGTGGAATAAAACCTACGCCAACATAAAGAGATCGCGCTGTGTAACTGACGATGGTGTTAGACTGCTCTCTGCTGTGTGGAATAAAACCTACGCCAACATAAAGAGATCGCGCTGTGTAACTGATGATGATGTTAGACTGCTCTCTGCTGTGTGGAATAAAACCTACGCCAACTTAAAGAGATCGCGCTGTGTAACTGACGATGATGTTAGACTGCTCTCTGCTGTGTGGAATAAAACCAACATAAAGCACGTTACAGCTAATTTAGAATTAAACAATTTGTCATAAAAATATATATTCACGTATATTTCACGTTCATTATCTCACCCCTTGGCCTCCGGAGTCTCGTGATTCGCGAGACCTTCTTGTATAACTTTAAGACCGCTTATATATTGGCCTACGATTGTAAACTGCTCCCCTCATCTTAGCTATATTGCCAAAAGTTTTATTCCGAGCGACTCTGCATTACAGCCCTTGGTGGATTAATTGCATATAATCGGACTCGGCTTCTTAGTAATTGATTGGATGCGTGGGAAATTCTACGCAACCAATCAGATGTTGTGAAAGAAGAGGACTCTGCTACTAAAAATGACAGCGATAGTCAATAATGAAAGTGGGTGAAGTGTTGTCGAAAAAAGGATATGTTCGGGGTATTCAACCAAATCAATGAGAGTATTGCATATGTACCCACTCTACAGACATCAGCTCTGCATATATACGCCACTAATGCTTTGCAAAGTTAAATAAATTGTCAAAACTTGAGTAGGCCTATATCATTCAACATATGTTATTAGCGCTTTAACTCGAAACTTGGACATTTTATATGCCAGGGTGGGGGCGATTAATATTCCAAGGGTTGCTATCCAGAGTAGTTCGGAATAAAACTCTTGGCTAGCGAAGATGGGGTGACAACGTATCCAGTTACTTTTATGGATGAATTGGGTGATAAATATGGATTTTAACCGCGTGCCAGGAATGTAATTATCATGTCCTATGATTGTCAATACGTCTGTACAACTAACTATCAAGTATTCTCTATGGGGATCGTGGTGTTTTAGCCATATAAACTAAGATCCGGGATCTCTCACCACCCACATAACTGTCCGGTAAAAAGAAAGAAAGAAAAATAAGAATGACAGTTAAATCTAATTATTTTAAAAGAGATGAATACAAATCACAATATACGTCAGTGGTGTGATTTTGCAGACTGGCATCGCTCACATTAGCTCTGGAAGCACTGGTCCAAATCCGCAGTAGTGTCTGATTGAAGTCAAAAGTTTACATAGATGTTAATATCTTCCCATCGTAATTATACATTTAATTAACAGACTGGCGCTATAATTAGTCCAGGGTCAATAGTTATCAGATTTATATTACAAGGAAATCATGATCAAATCCTAGCTACTGAGTTCAAAGGCTTCAATTTGTGTAATTGCCCTACATCAAGATTTGAAGTTGGGTTCAAATCTTTAATTAAGTAGACCTACCGGCTTACTACAGGTTTAATATCCCAATCGAATAAATTCTGTATCCTTTTATTAGGTATAAGCATGCCTTAAAAGAGGAAGTTACAGGACCTTCTACTTAAATTTCAAGTCTACATCCAGGGTGGAAGAGAGAAAAATGGATGGTTAGCAACAAATACTTCAACCGTTTTCCCGTATTTTTAACAACGCTAATGGACGATTTTAAGCCTCGTTTGGCAAATAAAATGTGTCAGTAAGTTCAGTATATCAAATATTATTGGACAGTGCTTATTGAACCCATAATAGCCGGTAAGTGAACAAACTCGAAATTACACAATTATGTGCACTCTAACTCTATATTTCTAAATAAGGCTACATTGTATGATAGACCGTTAGATATACGTAACTCTACATCTAGATCAAATCCATAACGTGTCTGGAAGAAGTCTATACATTAAAATCTATTCAGAATTTATTCTATCAGGGTTTATCTAGAGCATTTAATAACCGTTTCATTTGTGCTATTAGCGAGCCAGAGTGTGACCTTACAACAGCCACACTCTTTAACATTCACTGGAGAGAGTTTAGTGCAATCTTATTCAAATCAGATCGCAAAAAATGCTCCCCGTGTTTTGTTTCTCGCTATATTGAGATCTAACGCAATCACTCTACTTAAACTGTTCAATTAGGTCAAGCTTACTGGGGTTCACGAAAGATCACAGTTGCAGTTGTCCAATAAAAACACAGATAACACGGTGCTATGGTAGATGCGAATACGTATCTTATATAGACTATACAGTTTATAGAGATACGAGGTGCAGCTGTACAAAAACTTTATAAATAAGGCCTGCCTCTAAATACTAAATAACGTTGAATCCGCATGACCTAATTACCGCGGAAGATATTTTTAAGCGAGTGTCGTACTGCTGAGAAATGATTGATTTCGACATGAAAATGGATGTCGAGTGGTCGTTTTATGCGTCGGTCTAACATAAAAGTGTTCAAGGAAGAAAACGAGATGATTAAAGTCAGGGTAAGGCCATGTCATTTTTATATATTGGAAGATAAAGTGCCGAATCATGGCAGCGTTCATCTATTTCTAAAGGTTAGGAAGCTTCATGTAACATAGCTAGGGGCCATGGTAAACACCAAATTCAGCCAAACAAGCAGAAGTTGTCCGATTTTCTTCTGTGTTGATGTTGTAAGTTACATGTAAACAGGGGAAAATGCAATTGCACTCGAAATTTATTATTTGAATGGTGTGTGTTGAATATCCGTGCATGTATTCGTTGGTCATGTAAATATACACAGTTGGGAAACTTCGGTTCGTCGGCGGAAATCTTTGGTTTTTACAAACCAGAATTGAGAAGCCGCTCTTTGATTGGTCAATTTAAGAAACCAATCGACAGGTGGGAAGATTGCATTAGATTTCAATACAGCGACAAACAAACACTGGGAGCGTTTTAGAGATCTGATTTTAATTAGATTGGACTTTAGTGATGACAAACGAACGGAATACAATCAAGAACGTTTATTTAGGCACTAGACACGATACATATTTGAGTTTATATAGAAGTTGCAATAGAGATAGGTATTAAAGTTTATTCACCGCAAACTATAAGTATTCTAAAAGCCAGACGTCAATTTCAAAGGAGAATATTGTGTTATCGTATTTGACTATATTTTAACAAAACATAATTTACAAAATGTGAATCTAGATATGCATATATTCTACAATCCGTCTCTGTTTAAAGCCACATTTTTTCGTCCTTCAGGTTGACGAGATTTATAGTTAGATACCCGACAGTGACGTCAATACATGCGTATTGCCTGTGCGTGTTGTGAATCGCTTAGACAGCCAGTGTTAAATGAAGCCCTTGGGCTGTTAAAATCTGGAAATATATATAATAAATTCTATTATACTAACAGATTTATCCTCGATGGAATGTTTGTTTTATTATTTCCTCTATCACGCACCGTTGTTAATTCCCGTATAGCCAATGGATCATGGTTGTAAAACCCTGACAAAGATTATACTCACACACTTGACGAAGGTTTACTTTTTAAATATATAAAAACGCTGTTCGATTTATGCTCACACGCGTTTAGCATTGAATAAATGTTTTGAAAAGAAACACATTTTTATGTAGAAATATTGCCTAAAGCATAGGGCTTCTAATTTACCTTTTTTTTTTTTGGCAGGCATCGTCATGAAATGATCGAGCATAAGATTCTATTTTGTCAGTTTAAATTGACTTAATTAACGTAGAGACACCTAACATCTAAGATGATCCTGAGCAGACAGTCCGTTTCCAGATTTAAAAAATGAGCAAATGTATGATAAAATGATAAGGCGCTAGATACAGAGTTCTGTATCTCTTACAGTCATACAATGTAGACTTGTATGATTTTGAGATACGCGGAGTTAGAGTTCACATACCTGTAAGTGTGTAATTTCAAGTTTTTTCACTTACCGGCTATTATCGGTTCAGTATAAATAATATTTGATATACTGAACTTTTTGACACATTTTATATGCCAAACGAGACTCGAAATCACCCATTAGTCTTTGAAAATCCGGAAATACGGTTCAAGTATCTGTTGCCAAACCGTCATTTCTTCCAGCCTGACTGTAGACATGACATTTTACCAGGAAGGCCTGTCACTCCACTTTGTAGGGGTGTTTACCTCATTAAGGATACCGACTTCATTCCATTGGGGGGTATTAAACCTGTATTAAGCCGGTAAGTCTATTTAAATGAAGGTTTGAGTGATACTTCAACATCTGAAGTAAGGCAATTACACCAATTGGGACGTTTAAACTCTGTAGCTATATATATAAAGCGCATATGACAGATACCTTGATCTGGTAGGAGCCTACATTTGTATAGTATAGAGACATACACACTATTCACCATACATTTAGGGGTAACCATTGATATCAACAGTTACCAAAATCAGTAAATATAATTATATATATTGGAAAAAAAACTAAAGAATAATTGCATGTCACTAATTGGCCTTCATTTCTGAACGATTATTGGAAATGAGTTGGGTGATTCTAGATTACAGAGAATTATACACGATTTGACAAGAACAATCCACCATACAACGGGATTCTTTCCCGTTTTTTTTACTCCTAACATTCAATCGGCCAAACTTACCAGTGTTTAGCTGTGCTAGTGTGAATGTTGGAAACGCCAGTATTGTTGATACAACATACAGCAACCATTTGTACTCCATCTAGAAGAAGAAAAAAAAAGACAATTAACGTTTTCTTTATGGTATATATTTCATTAATATGCACATATTCGTGTGTTTGTTTGATTTGAGTATATCAGCGGAATTTAATCTGGAGTGTTTATAGTTACTATAGTGTCCCTTCTCTTCTCCATTTTACTGACCTGTACTCGGATGATGAAGATTGTGTACGAAACATCTTTCTGAGTTTACCCATACCAGAATGGGATACAACTGTTCTGACAGTTTATTCTTGGAAGAATCGGGAGACTCTCTGTAAAGTACGGACACAGAGTACCATAAAGTTACATTGCTTGTGTGATTGTTTTTTTAACGCCGCCATTTAACTCACATGACGGCGTGCCATCCCAATGGGTGAAAGAAACCATGCAAGACATCACAAACAGATCGGCTTGATATCGCCCCTTACCTCTGAGAGCACTAGGGCAATAGGAAAATCCCTCCCAACCCTACAAAGTTACATCCTCTTGATGAAGATTTCACTAACCCTTGATTGTTTTGTTTTTTTAAAAGTAATTTTGTCTCGAAACGAAAATAATATGGCTTATCTTTTTATAAACATAGGGGACAAAATTGCATTGATTTTTGGTCACTAGTTCAGCTAGGTCCGGCTGAAGAATACCACTATAAGTCGTAAAATTCGTCTTACCTTTACAAAGTGTCTGATCCAAATGATAATTAATTAATTAATTATTTTAGTGCTGGGAGAAAACCCAATGAAGATACTGATGTAATGCCATTGGACGCGCGGTTTGCTTAGATCACAAAGTCGTTGCGCTCGGTTTCCTCTCAGTGCCGCAGGCCACCACACAAAACCCGTCCTAAACTCTTGCTTAATTATTTTATGCCGCTCATATCTAATTAAATTAATTTTTAAAATCTGTCAGCGTCAATCCTACTGCAATCTGTTACCAGCAATTCCTAGACTATAGCACAATTACAGTTATGAAATCATAGCAAAACTATAAAAAAAAAATCACAAGAAAATAATAATAGACGATTCGCACAGCCTAGGGCTAATCACCTTTTAATGGAAGGTATATACCGGAGGACAAAAAAATAAAATAAAATAAATGAATAAGTAAGAAAGGAAAAAAAGGTAAAAACAAAAACAGAAAAACTTAATAAAAATTAAAGTATAAAAAGAGTAAATGAGTGAACACTTCGCGATCTAGCTTTATGTGAAGAAAGAACTCTTCTTTAACCCATACCGGAACAACAGTGTCGCCAAAATTTAAAAAAAAGAAATTGAATGCATACACAGCTATTTTGTGTGTGACAAAACATGTTCACACATTATGACGGAATGATGTGTTCGGTCATATTAATTTATCGTATGCTAGGTCTGTAATGTTTGTTTCATTGGAATTTTACTCCATACACTACCAGATCTGCTTCAGGTGATTTTCTATACTTTGTAATTTCCATCAGGTACGTGTAGGCTTTTATTGCTTAACAAAGGAGATCTATATTGTTCCCGGCCTTAAATTAACCCTTTAGATGAAATTGAAATTTCTGTATGGGGTCTCGCATACGATAACTATCACACACAAAAAAGACAAACACAAAAATATTTCTAAAATAGCGAAATTCGTTTTAGAAGAGTAACAAGCTTGAGTATGACTGATTGGTTGGTGTTTTACGCCGTGCTTAAGGGTATTTCACTTATATGACGGCGGTGTATTCCAACAATAACTGACACGAGCACAACCAAGATGTGAAGTGTTTCCGTAAGGCTGGAAAGTTAATTTCCCCCCAGTGCAAAGTAAAGACAGCATTGCTACTCTTCAAACAAACTACCCTTAGCCAGAGGGCAGCTTGAGTATGCCCGATAGCAAAACACGGAGACATATATAAACATGACCAGAACATTGGTCTTTTGCGCCGCATTTGGTCTACCGTGTACCGGAGATAACTGACACAAGTCGATTATTAACAAATGTCCACTTTATTTAAGCGACACAATACACAAAAGGCAATACGTTACAAAATAATACATTATAAAACCACACAGGACAATAATATCTGATTGAAATAAATGACACTATAGTAACTAGTGTGATAGCATTTCACAAAATGATAAAAATTAATCAGCAACCTAACATACTTCTAACAGTACTATTTTCCTTTGAGAACATTGCTATTTTAAAGTAAGAAGATACACAAATATATACCGGTATTTGTAGTGTATACTAAAGCAAATTGTAGTAAAACATATTTATTACATTTGTACCCAAACTAAGCATATCACCATTAAAAACAGCAAATACTTCACATGATAATGATTATATGTAACTGTTCTGGAGTAATTTTGCTGCAAGCAGTTTCATGTTGCTCTGAACAAAATCAAACCTAACTATGCTACATGAAGCTTCCTAACCTTTAGAAATGGAAGAAGGCTGCCATGATTCGGCACTTTATCTTCCAATATATAAAAATTGCATGGCCTTAAACCATCTCGTTTTCTGTCTGGAACATTTTTGGGTTAGACCGACACATAAAACGACCACTCGACGTCCATTTTCATGTCGAAATCAATCATTTCTCAGCAGTACCACACTCGCTTAAAAATGTCTTCCGCGGTAATTAGGTCATGCGGATTCAACGTTATTTAGCATTCAGAGACAGGCCTTATTTCTAAAGTTTTGGCACAGCTGCACCTCGTATCTCTATATACTGTATAGTCTATATCAGATACGTATTCGCATCAAAATCAAACCAAGATTTATAGATATTAATGATTCAAAATAATTGTTTTAGAACGAAAAAAGAACTGTTTGCGTACGATATACGAAGACCGCCTCGTGTTAAATGACGTGTTTAGAACATTTGACTTCTATCAATGGAGCGTGCTTTAAACAGTAGCACAATCCAACCATAACGTGGACAGTTATATTATAGGTAAAATATCTGTTTGAAAATACTGGCCTGCTTTATGACTCGGATGTTTGCTTGGTTGATCGGGACTTAACACCGTATTCAAGGTTATTCCACTCCTATAAGCTACTAGCTCAATAGGTGACGGGAGCCAACCAGGACATCAAGGGCAACATATCCTGTCGACATGTCCCCTCCCACATCAAGAACAACCGGAGGCAAATTTAATGATTGCTAGATCAAAGGGAACCCTGTTGACTGTATATAGGCCCTACATTCCAACAAGATCTGTATTCTCATCCGAGGAAACCCAGTGTGGCTTTGTGCAATACAGATGCTGGGATTCAAAGGCAAACGCCACCATCTCGTGTCTTAACTCTAAACTAATTCACTTACTTTATTTCGTTGTACATATTATAATTTGAGCTAAAATGTATAATGTTGCATAAAATACTGTGTGCTACTCTACGAATCACAACCACAAGCAACAATTGAGAATAACAACAACAACATCATAACAACAGCAATGACAAAAGCCAGTTGCAAATATCGTACCGTCAACACACATTATCTACACAAAGGATTGCCATCAGTATACCTCAGAAGACGTAGATGGATAAATAAGCTATACGGTGCATATAACCACATGTACGACACCTATAACATTACATGTAACATAATTACTCCATATTATTTTATTGTCGGTTATTAAAAAACTCCTAGCTTAGTTATCCGTGAGTACTAAAGACGTTCAACTTGCGACCCACACACTAAACCTAGGCACATCATACTGACAAGAATACAACGACTTGTTTTTCTACTGCCCTGGGTATGGCTGGTCAATGTACAGTTAGCAAGGTGTGTCTTTTTGATTGGGGTTTAACGACATACTCAAGGTTATTTCACTCATATGACAACGTGTCAGTAGAATGGGTGATGGAAATCATCCTCGACCTCACTGGCAACAATCAAAGACAAGTCATGACAACCACATGACCCAGAGACATCACAAATATATCCCCTTCTTGTTGCCCCTTAGCTTTGAGAGCACCAAGACAACAGGGAACCCTGGCCAAATGCCCGCCAGTTCACAAGGTTGGGTGTTTAAAAAATATTGCACTTGGTAATCAGGAAGAGAACAGGAATTTTACGTAAAAATGTTAATTTATAGTTTATCTGAATGGGCTTTTCACTGTACTTCAGGTTGTTTAACTCAAGACAACCTTACTTTTGTATCATAATGGAGAAAGAAAACCCACCCTTGAATTAGAGCCTTGGTAAATACAGGATGTTAGCCAATCACATGACTCTTAATGCTGTTCAATAAGATAGAATTCCAGGACAAGACAACCATCCAGGTTCCAGGTAGGCCAACTTACACATACAGGTACAAGGTAAAGAAAAAACTGGTGAACAGGTATCCTTGACAACCGCTAGCTAAACAGTTGGAAATCTTAAGGATATTATCAAAGCTATTCCTACATGTTTGCATAATGAATGACATATTCGGCTTACAATTTATGAAAGTTATTGCAGAAAAAGATAAAAATGAGAATTTGAATTCATTCTAACAGATGTGCCCAGGCCGAAGTAAATAATCTATAACATTCAATGCTACGAACAAATAATGCTACGAAAGATGAGCATTAACAAACAATAAATATGTCCAAAATTACAAATATATTTACAGTACAAAATATACACATAGTTACTAGCATTATGCGGATAATTCAAGTAATTGTAAAAAAAAAATGCACTAAGAAAATATAATATCTAAGAATAATTGAGAATACGGGGCATATTTGTACTGTTAACACATGGTACATTAGTAAATAAATGCTAAGCAAATGTGAGCAAAACTACTTACGCATATGATTGTTAAATGTATTATTTTTGCAATAAAATACAAGTTATATAAGTTTAGAATAAAATTGTTAGTCTTTGTTATAGATAAATGTATAATTATTGTAACCTGTTAACTGGGAAGGATATCACACATGTGTATGCCGTAAAACGTCTCTGCCAAAAACCCTTTTTTTTCTGGGGTTGTTTTAATGATTTTTCAGCCAACAAGACTTACATGTAATAAGCATATACATGTTCACAGATTAAAAGTGGTATAATGTACATTTTTCACAAATTTGTATTTATTGCTGAAATTTATTCCTCACAAGAATGTGTCCAGCGAGCTACTAACAGCCCCAATAAGAAGTTAATACATGGAATACAAACAGGGTTTCATTGGTCCTATAGCTAACAATATAACAAGACTCTGAAACGTACATACAATGTACACTAGTATATGAAGTGAATAAATACTGCATTCAAGCTGAACTGTTTTAGTCACATGATTCAACACCAATAAAATGTTGTAAAAAGGAGACAGAAATGACAAGTATCATCAGCAGGAAACCAAAACCAAAACATAAAGGCAGTGTTGAGTTATTTGTCTCTGTTTGGGCCACAACTGTTAACCATTCAGAGACAAATAGCACTGTCCCACATGTAATCTTATGGCACAGGTAAATGCAATGGATGAGAGAACATCAACTGGTATCTATAAGTATAATAGGGTTGCTTACTATTGTTTATCACTATCTTATGATATATAGTGTTCCTCGTGACAATCTCAAATAAAATCCACAGTTCTAATAAACAAAAGTAATTATGCCATACACAACATGTTGACTTTGGTTTAATCTCCACTTAAATGGAGTTACTCCCCTTTGACGGTGTATCTCTCATCCTATAGTAGTATTAAACTCTGCCACTACATTCACAGAAGTTGTATTACTGATGATTTATGAGTCAGAAATAATGAACAAACTAACAACACAAAAAACTTATAATATTGCTGGTTGACGGGCCGTTGTGTGGAAATATGGGGACTATAATAGCTGCCACTTCACCGTTATCCACAAACACAGAAATCATGCTGTATAGCTCGCAATTAACAGTAAATCCTAACAAACAAAACCTTTGCAAAAACACCAACCTTAGCAGAGTTTACTTCAACAATAAAGCCCAAAGACACATGAAACATTTAATTTATCTGAATATTAGAGTACACAATTTTTTTGTTTGTTTGATTGGGGTTTAACGTCGTACTCAAGGGTATTTCACTTATATGACGACGGTTTGTCAACTTCACACTGCTCCTTGCCTATTTACAGTGAAAAACCGAGAAGAAACTTTGTAAAAACTACCCCCGCGATTGCCGGAGCTACATCGTGTGGCTCCCTCAAATACCTGATGGTCGACAGACGGACTCGATCCGTGAACGGTACATCGAAGTAGGATCAGTAAGCACACACGCTACCACTAAGCCACGGCCACGACACAGAAAATGGGATTCTTACAGAGTAACCCAATTGATTGACTATTAGGTGTTAGTTGACATGCTCTCTGGTACACACATGTACCATTTACATGTATATGACTGTGAGGAGAACTGAACACATGCGAAGAGGTCCATGTAATTACTCATTTAGAAACTTTATGTTCCTCCATAGCGGACAACATCGTTGATTGATTGATTGGTGTTTGACGCCATGCTTAAGGGTATTTTTCTTGTATGACAGCAGTGTATTCCAACAAATTGACACTAACACAACCAAGATATGAACTGTTTCTATAATGTTGGAAAGGTAATTTTCCTGCACTGCTAAGTAAAGACAGCATGCTATTCTTCAAACAAACTGCCCTTAGCCAGAGGGCCTGACACCATGAATAACTTTCATAACACACTACACTCAGGCAGAGGGCACAAGCTTATGAACATACATTGTATATTGTAATTTATTCTCATTTCTTACTTCACCTCTAGAACCATGTAAAGACTGTCTATACCTTATAGCGAAGCTGTCACCATCATTATCTAACATAGCTACTTTTTTCTGCAAACTAATAAGCATCATTAATGTATAGACCTTTCCAAAACATGTGGAGGATAAACTAAATCACAGAAAGAGTGAATTAACAAAGAGTGTAGTTTGACAAAAATACTAAACCAACTCTTAAATATATTAATTATTAAAAGAAATTTCTCACAATCAACACTGGCATGATTTTAGACTCCTGTAATATTTTGTTCTCGTAGAAAATCCAGTAAGTACTGGTATTAGTGTTTCATGAAGGTAGTAATACATTCACTAGTAAGAATATCTTCAACAGTATGTAATTTTGATTCAGAGATATTACTTTGCCATAGGCTGTCAAAAGTACCAGCAGTGATTAGCATTGAAAATAACAAGACCAAAGAATATTCAATAAATAACAGTTATTTTCATCTGTTTTTCTCCCTCATCAAAGGTTTTTTGACATTTATCACACAACTGCCAGATTATGTTTTTAAGCTACAGACAAATGAAATGTATTTTGAGTTATAGCAGCTATTCCATAAGACTGGTTGGCAAGATATGTTTACCTGATTCATTGATTGACTGGTGGTTAACAGCATACTAAAAGCTGCTCAACTTAAAGCAGTGTACTAAGTCAGTTAATAGCCACACAACTATAAAATGTTACATGTTGAAAGTGCACCAATCAAAAAGACAAGTATGAATACCATGTAAAGAAAACATGGTAAGCCTTGGAATAACACTGGCTTGATGGTCAATATATCAGTGAGAAGTTTACAGCTCAGTGGACATCTTAGTGGTCAGGGCTTGAATCCTCTTAGCATTACAGTTTTTACAGAGGATATGGTCATCAAGAGGATAGCATCCTCTTCCTTCAGCTTCCGAGGACAGCAACGTACCGCAGTCCTGCACAAAGTAAAACAGATGAGAAACCTTAAATAATTATAGATACACAGTTAATCGGGGATAATTGAGAAATAACCAAGCACCTCACACATAAAGCGATCAAATTGACAGGGACATACTTCACCAATGCTTCCACTTTTCAGACCAGTTGGTGATTGATTGATTGGTGTTTTAGGTCATGCTTAACGGTATTTCACTTATATGATAGCGGTGTATTCCAACAATAATTGACACTAGCACAACCAACATGTGAAGCATTCCCATAATGTTGGCAAGTTAATCTTCCTCCAGTGCAAAGTAAGACAGAATTGCTACTCTTCAAACAAACTGCCCTTAGCTAGAGGGCGACCAGTTGGTGAAGGGCACCACTAATATTATTTGGAATGCTCCCTATAGACTATAAAAGGTCCCCAATGTCATATGGAGTTGTAAATCTCATAAAATCCACAATGTGCATGCCCTGCTGACCTCAGGTATAGAGAGAATCAAAAGATGAGGTTTCATTAATGGTGGGGTGGTTTTAACAAGGTTCCTCCTGTTTTTCAACCATATTTAATAAAATAAGGCACAATGTGAAATGAACAATCCATTGCCATACATGTATACAATAAATGAAATACCTTTGAGCATGACATGAAGTACTAATTTTACACACAAACACAAACTATATTAATGTGTGGTGTTCAGTGATTATGTGACAGATAAAGCAGTATATAGTTCTCTGTAGGTATAAAGCTAATATGTCTTTTATGTAAGGAATATGTTTTGTTTGCTTTCAACTTGGGGAATTTGTTTAATAGGCTCGATGATTTGATCGGTCAGCTTGCTATTTAACATTGTATTCATGGGTAAAAGTATTTCAGTTATATGCTCACTTTGCTTGGCTTGTTTGTTTTCCCTTGCAAAAACAGGAAGAAACCCATCCATGATCTCTGAAGACTTTTTAATTTCTGCTAAGTGTTGCCCACTCAGAGTATTCTGTACACAGAGTGTATCTTAAATACTCCAATACACCATTAAAATATGCAAAGAAATGCTATGCTATATCAAAAAATTACACATAATGGTAAGAAAATATTCCCCCAAAAAGAGTGCTTTTACACCTAAATCTCTTCTTGGGTAGACAGGTCTGCATGGCATGCTTCCTAAACACAGGATTTTGTTTGTTTGTTTGTTTGTTTGTTTGACGTCGTACTTCGCACTGTTCCTTGCCTAATTATGATGGAAAACCGTGAAGAAACCTTATAAATACCACCCCACGATTGCTGGAGCCACATCATATCACTCACTTGTATACCTGATAGTTGACAGATGGAATCGATTCTGTAAACAGTACATTGAAGTAGGATTAGTAAGGGCACACAGTATTTTGAAAAAAGTAGATTATTTACCTCGCATCGATAGCAATTCACATGGAAACTTCTGTCCATGGCAACAACACGGACTGTTTCTTCTTTGCCATGTTCTGGCATGATAGGATGATGACAAACACAGCAGCGGGGAGCAAATTTCCTAAAAAATAAAGAAAGATAAGTAAACAGTTATAAAATATGTTAAAAAAAGTAACAAGAGCTTTAGTTAACTCAATATACAACCTCATGGAGCAGGTGGGGGCCCTTTATATACATGATAACCAGGGTCACCACAGGCATGTTTAACTACAGTAGGTAACAGGTTCTCTTCTAAGGAAGTACATGTATGCTAAAACAACATGAAGTCTAACATTTGTCAAGGTCTGTTCCAGAAACGGATTTGAACACATCTCTAGATGGACCCCGGCCAAACTGTAATATGACCAATATTCATTCGATGTATATAAACTAGAAATGTGTCTGGGAGTCAGATGCCTTTGGTCGCCATTTCTTTTTGTAGTTCATAACTGTACTGACCATTGATAAGAACCCTTCAACAGGTTACCATGTAGACAAAGTTACAACTTGGATCAGTTCATTTCGATGCAGTTGGTTTTTTTTCTCTCAGTTTGATGCACAATGTATTCTAACGTTCAGCAGTCTGAGTAAATGAAATAACAGTACAGCAAAAGATCTGCAGCTGTATTTATCAGTTTATGTGTATATATTTTTTTTTTATGTCTTCTCAAAACTAATATGCTAATTTTTTGCCTATGGAAATACATCTATAAACATGTTGGTTTTTTTCAATATACAATGTGAGATTGACAACTTATTTGAGAAATTTACAGTTTGAATTATAACATCTGTGTTCGAGGTCAAAAGATTAATTACTCCCAACAGAATAAATAAATGTCTATGGAATATGCAAAAAGATAGAGTAGAATATCTTTCTGGTATGATATGGAGCTGGGTAACTCAAGGCCGGAGTCAATGGTAACTCTGGTAAAATAGGGCTACTCAATGAAATGTTAAGCTGATGCCTAATTTGGTCAAATTGAATATTAAGAAGACTTAGAGTGTTCATGAAATTTATTATCACATACCCAGGCTGGTAAAACAAACAACAACATACCTGGAGATTATTATTAACAAACAATGAGAATATATTTTACAGGTAAAGCCGTAAAGGGTATAAAAGATGGTGCTTCATATCAAATCAAACACAACTTAATGAACACTGCACAAAATGTAGTTCTGCTCAAGGAATGTACAGTACATAGACTCACCTATGGAAATCTTCTATACAATGTATCTGGTTTGTTGCATCCACAGTAAATGGGATACCATCAAGGGACTTCCCACATACTACACACATAAAACACGCTGGGTGATAGGGCTTCCCTGTGGCACGCAATAACTGAAAAACAAAAATAATACAATACAACATCTGAAACAGACTGAGAGATAGGGCTTCCCTGTGGCACGCAATAACTGAAAAATAAAAATAATACAACATCTGAAACAGGCTGAGAGATAGGGCTTCCCTGTGGCACGCAATAACTGAAAAATAAAAATAATACAATACAACATCTGAAACAGGCTGAGAGATAGGGCTTCCCTGTGGCACGCAATAACTGAAAAACAAAAATAATACAATACAACATCTGAAACAGGCTGAGAGACAGGGCTTCCCTGTGGCACGCAATAACTGAAAAATAATACAATACAACATCTGAAACAGACTGGGAGATAGGGCTTCCCTGTGGAACGCAATAACTGGAAAACAAAAATAATACAATACAACATCTGAAACAGGCTGAGAGATAGGGCTTCCCTGTGGCACGCAATAACTGAAATATAATACAATACAACATCTGAAACAGGCTGAGAGATAGGGCTTCCCTGTGGCACGCAATAACTGACAAACTAAAATACTACACATATTAAAAATAGACCAGCTGATAGATCTCTTTTCTCCGTTTGCGATCAATTTAAACAAAGCCAAAATAACAAACCAACTGTGCTCAACTGCAACATTGCCAAATAGGCTATATCATTGCCAGCACAATGGGTGAAAGAAACCACCCTCGATACCACTGGCAACAAACAAAGACAAGAAGGGACAAATACAGGACAATAATAGGTCACAATACAGACACCACAAACAGATCGGCTGCCTGTTCCCCTTAAGCTCCGAGAGCACCAGGGCAACATGAAGCTCCCTCCAACCACCCGCTGTCCAAGAAGATTGATTGGTGCCAAAGGGTATATGACAGCAGTGTACACATGAACTTCCAGAGTAAAGAACAGCAACACAACCATACTGTAAAGTATTATACAAAATTGCTGGAACATTAATAATCCCCCAGTGTAGACAGTCTAAATATACTTCAATTACAGTATTTTACTTTTATTATTTCAATTATTATATGTTGCTTACCCGATCTGTTATTATTTTGGAGCACACTGAACATTTCTCAAGGGTGCTCTGTGAAGAGAAACAGACAAGAAACAGTTAATAAATCACAGTCAATAACATGATGTCAGCACCAATTTGAGGAACTTTTTAAAAATCAAAATACTATTTTGTTATTCTGGGACAATGGCTTAGGCAGAGTGGTGTCAGCCTGTCGTTTGGACACCGTGAATTGAAAAATTGCTTCATTTGGACACCCTGTTTTAAGAAACTTTAACATGCAGGAGATAGGGAAACTGTTAAAAATTAGACACACAGTTACTTAAAAAGCGAAGCAAAATGACCATTTTGGATACCATACTTTTGATTTCTGGCTAAGCCCCTGATCTGAAAAGAGTGTTATTCATCTTTTAAAGTAATATAATGATTTACATGTAACTGATTGCTTTGACTTATACATGTAGTTGTACTTAAATTAAATTCAAAATAATTAAATGCAAGTATCATATCAGTATTCGAGGTCATATTTAATGGAATCTCCCTTATAGGGCTTTATTACCTGTCTACTTACAGTGGGAAGACTGTTGGAGAGACATGTTTTTATATTCTTGATGAAGCTTTCACCACAGGTGTGTTTGATTGGAGTTAAACGCTGTAACTGACACTATTTCACTCCACAATGGGATGATTTCATGATAAATAGGGAACCACCCTCTAAGTCATTGGGAACAAATAATGACAAGACAGGACAACATATCAACCTCTTGTTGCCCTGTAACACTTGAGAGCACCAGGGCAATATGAAACTTCCTCCAATAGCCAGCTAGGTTCATGAGAGATTTGTTTGTTTGTTTGATTGGGGTTTAATGTCGTACTCAAGGGTATTTCACTTATATGACGACGGATTGTCCACT
>JAQQZZ010081735.1:0-11062 GCA_030265115.1 Mopalia vespertina
ATTTTATAAAATGAAGAAACGATAAGTCGATATCATATTTAAGTATGTTTAATAGTAACCTTTCAAGGGATATAGGGGGTTATTGCAGCCCGGAGCATCGCTTTAATCTGATGAAGCAAGAACCCACGTTAAACAAGGTCCGCCATCTTTAAAAAATCCGATACAAACAATTGTGTACGATTTACTAGAACTGGATAAAGTCCTTTGCAGTATATAGTTTAGTTTTCATCGCTTCAAAACGTTTTGCCTATTTGCTCTACAAAACAAGAGTGACAATCTATGATTCTTGACTTGTGACTGATAGTACATAGAAAATTAAGACAGAAGTGCGTTCCACCAGGCTGTCGTGATCCACATTCAGGCGATTTCTACTGTGAAATGTTAAAACTGCACAGTTCTTGATGTTTTTCTCGCTCAACATAGGCGTGTCTACCCGGTGTATTCTGGAGTATTTTGTACCCATGTTTATGTGAAATAGGCCATGAATTACACACAGAAATTAATGTTCTGTACTATGCTGTAACACAAAAATACATAAAATCGTAAGAAAATACTCCTAAGCAACAAATTTTTTACACATAATTTCATCTTGGGTAGTCATGTCTGTCAACATTTTTCAAAATTTGTCATATGATACGTATAGTGAAAGAGGATATCGTCAGGAATCGTAGATACATGTACTGTCGTTATTTGTTAATGCATTCAATAATTTTCCACTCGAAAACACAGAACGTATTTTGGAACGTAGAACCTACGGACAGAAAGTGTTTTAGGCAGTGCCTAGTCTGTAAATCCGCGTCCTACATATGGGACGCTTGCTCCAGGCAGTACTGTACCCTAAAGCCTAATAATCAACTCCCATTAAGTTACCAATCAGTCATTGTTTGATATGTGAGTCGATGGCGGGAGCTGCCCTTAATCATCCTCGAAATCTTGCAGCTTCTTTGTTTTGTGTCTTGTGATTGTCCTATCTTGTCATTGTTTGTTGCCAGTGGTTTCAAGGGTTGTTTCTGCAGCAAATTAAGCCTTCTGTACTTTGGAGTATATTTTACTCATAATTTATGCTCAATACAGAAATACGCCAAACATGTTGAATACTACACAAAAGGTGGCTATATTGAAAAAGATAATAAATTCTGGATAATCGACGGCATATATAACAAACAAGGGAACAGAAAATCATCGAAAAGAAAAAGATAACAATACAATATTTTGGCCAGCACATGCTCTTAAAGGTCATTTAATACTCGAGAAGAAATTTAAAAAAAAAAAAAACATACACATAATGATCACACAATACTCCTAAAAAGTAAGCCTTTACTTAAATTTCATTTCTGTCCATTTCTGTTTCATTTGGCTGACACGCCTTCATATGAGTGAAATAAACCTAGTATCGGTGCAGTCTCACGGTGTGATTAGTCAAAACGATTTATGGGATTCCCCTTATTTGCGAAGTTTTGATTGGTCAAATGTTTCTTATTTCATTATAGATAAATCAAAATCCTGCAAATAAGGGGGATTCCCTTAAGTCGTAACTACAAATCGTACCGTGAGAAAGCGCCTCTAAATTACATCAGAAGTATATCAAGCAGAAGCAAGAAACCAGCCATTACCCAGTCTCAACGGCACTGTGACTAGGCCAGCGCTGATTATTGAAAAAGCGCCCTCTAGCGAGAAATAAAGAAATCTCGAAAAAATTTAATTGGATGTGGAATCATGGGTAAATCGTGCTTAAGCTATTTTTACCGCTTGACAAAGGTTATATTTTACCCATAAGGCGTCAGTAGATTCTGACATTCAAACTGCGCGAGAGAAACGAAATCCCCCATTTCTTACGCAATGAGTCCTATGACTATGTAAGTCCTGTGAAAGTCACAATGCCGTTGAAACTGTGAAATGGCTGGTTTTATACTTCTCTTTGATAGACTTCTGATTACATACAATAGTTCAAACAAACAAATTGACTTTTAACAGAAGAAAGTCTAAATACAAGTAGATGTGTGGGAGGAACATACCACTGTTGCATTTTGATTTTTGTACCTCCTTTGCTTTGGCGCCTCAAAGTGAACTATCTTTGTATACCATAAGGGCACGTAAGTCTCGTTCTCTTCTTCTGAACTTCCGGTGACTGCGTTCGATTTCTGTTGCAGTGGTTTGATCACCGATCCTTCAAAGCCGTATTTTGTGTTGCAGCTATAGGACTGGAAGGGCGAATTGGCAAACAATTTAGACTGTCACCGGAAGTAGAATGAATTACGTGAATTTTCGCAGATTACATGACGGGACTAACAGGCTTTATCGGGATTGCCTGGGGAGGTGGTCGTTGTGCTCGCTAGCACGGACTGCGTGGGTGTCTCACCCATTAGAATGACATGCCGTCATTCTTCCTCTCTTACTGCATGATCAGCTCCACAAGTTTGTATTGAATAGGCCTTAATCTGCATCGATTTTCTACTCGGCTGTGAACACACTTTCCAAATTTTATAACCACGGATTTAAAGCATAACTCTTGGGAGTGAGATCTCAAGGGCTTCAGAGCAAATTTCGACCGGAGTTTGACCTCAAAATGTAAAATTTTGTCCCCATATCTGGTGGATTATTTGTCTTTCTTGATGAATTTAAACAATCTCCTGATTCCTCTGTTTCAGCCTCGGATTATTATTTCCTATATACCCTTCAACAACTGTGGGTGAGAGAGAGGGAGCTTCTTAAATTTGGTGCTCGCAGAGCTTTTGGTTTTTGTTTGTTGTCAGTGGCGTCGAAGGTGATTTACTTCACCAATTGAAGTTGCACGCCGTCATATGAGTGAGATAACCCTATATAGGGCCTTCAACCCAAAAAGAAAAATAATTATACTAATACAACTATTCAAACCTGTTGTTCTTCAGTGTATTTTTTTTTTTTTTTTTTTTGTTTCATTTGTGTTCCTATGTATATTGAAGTTCCAGGACCATAAGTTTCGCGGCCTCATAAGGGCATGTAAGTAATGCTTGGGATCTGCGATGTTTCGCATAATTCACTTCTCTTCCTTGTAACTCCTACATTCTTTATAGTTTTTGTAAAAACCGAAATGTAAAAAGATGGCAATTTTCGCTTCCAATCTCACAGCTGCACCCACAGCAACATGCACAAAATATGACTCTAAAGCTCGATATTCAAACCATAGTGACAGTCATTGAACGAGGTACCCAGTCCTGTAAAAGAGAACGAGACTCGCAGGCCCTAGAAAATGTCCTCAATTAAGACAAATCGTTTAGTAAGCTTACCTACGCTTATGGCACTGGGGAGTGGCGGACGATTATTTTTAAATCAGAGAAAAACACTGGACACTTTCTGGTTGTGCTAATGTGACTTTTCACTGTAGAAATCCACAGACATCTTATAACTGAACTAATCGAGCTTGGCAAACCAATCGATTAATATATGCAGGGCTCTTATATGCTTGAAGGCAAAGGCCAACGATTTTCGAACAGCGTTGAGCGTTTATCTTATCAAATATTAAAGATATATGTCAGTATAATAATTTTCCGAAACTGCATAACAGAAAGTAATCTATTTTGAATATTTGTGCTGACGTTTGTTCAGAAAAACACACAAAATTGCTCGTTCTTGAAAGTTTGGGGAAATAATTGATTGATCGACTAATTGGTGTTTTGCTCTGTGCTCAAGAAAATTCCACTTCTATAATGTCGGATATATTTACACTGATATAAATATTTAAAACTATACATCTAAAATACTGTGATAATTAACTGGTCATTATCGTGAACATGGCCCACCAGAACCCGTTTTTTTTTGGTGCCATGCGATAACACGGTTACTTCGTCATTTGTCCTCGGTCCTCTGGAAGGGCGCTTCCTGCTACACCGGTGCTCTGGGAGTTCATTGGCAGCAGAATGGTGATTATTGCATCCTTTGTTCGTCATGTCCTGTCTTTGTTTGTTGCCAAAGGCATCGAGAGGGATTGTCTTCGCCCATTAGATGGTCAGCCGTAATATGAATTAAATAATCTTACGTTCCGTGTAAGACCCATGTCAAACTAGATGCAGAGTTCTGTATCTTTAATAGTCTATCATACAATGTAGCCTTAATATTTAGAGATACAGAGTTAGAATGCACAAAACTGTAAGACCAAGTTTTATTTGTTCAATCATCGGCTAGTATGGGTTCGATTACCTTTGTCCAATTATATTATGTGCCAAACGAGACTTGAAATCCCCCATTAGCCTTGTTAAAAAAAACAAAAATACGGTTCAGGTATCTGTTTCTGTCCCACCATTTTTCACTCTTCCACCCGTACTGTAGACTTAAATTTTAGTACAAAGTCCTGTAACTTTAACTTTTTAGGCATGTTTACTTAATAAAAGAATACAGAAATTATTCGATTGGGAAATTAAACCTCTGATAGGCCGGTAAGTCTACTAAATTCACGATATAGCCCTACTTCAAATTCCACTGCTTGGCTTTTACACGAATAGAAGCGCTCAAACTCAGTAGCTAATTGAAAAAAAAAGCACTGTACAATCTGGTTAAGGCAGTTTGTTTCAAGCATTAAAATGTTGTCTTGTGTTGGCACTTGAAGAACAAACTGGACACTAAACATGTTATGTCTTGCCTTGGTACCGGAGAGCCAAGTTTGACAATTAATGTTTTATGTTTTGTTTTGTAACTTAACGAACAAGCTATAGACGCCGAACAAGTAATGCAATGTGTTGACACTTAAGGAACTGAAAATACGTCTCGTCTTGGAAGTTGAGGGACAAGCTATACGCTGAAATTGTTGTTTCTTGTCCTGGCACTTGAACAAACTGGACACTGGATGTATTATGTTTAGTCTTTGCATTTCAGGAACAGCTATAGGCACTGATCATGTTATGGTACAATTAATTTGGAGGGAGCTTCCTGTTGTCCTGGTGCTCTCAGATCTAAGGGGCAAAGTGTAACCGATATGTTTATGATGTCTTTGTATTTCGTCTTGTTCTTGTCCTGCATTTTTTATGTTTGTTGCCAGCGGCACCAAGTCTGATTTTCTGCATCCATTTAACTGGCACGCCGCCATATGAGTGAAATGACCGTAAGTACGACGCTAAAGCCCAATCAAACAAACTGGATATATGCAAGCGTTTTGCTAATACGTGTGATGTGAACATTATATAAAACAACTCGAGATTAAGGTCTATTGAGAAACTTGTCTCTGGGAGTTTATCTAGAACATAAGATGAGACATTGATCTACATCCCTGTGCCAGTGTGATGGTTTCTATTAATATATTGTAGATATATTTTGAATAAACGAAGAGAGAAAAATATAGATATATTCACATTTATACGAAAGACCAATAATGCAGGCTTTGAAGATGCTTCAAAGATTTTGTTTTCCTCGAACGACATATCCTGGTTATGATGGTTCATTTTAGCAATGTATAGAAAAAAATAGCTGTATGAAAAATCACTATCACAAGTTTGTCGATTGAGGAAGAAGCTAAAGAAAAATCGCGAAACATAAAGATGTAGGCAGTGTTTCTGTCAGCGGCCTTTGCGACTGCTGCTTGTGAGTGAAGTGATACTACATTATCAAATAACAGAAACTTCTGTTATTTCCACAATTTTGCTTGAAATATTGTGCTGTTAGAAATGCGTTTTATCTTACAAAATGGTACAAATTAAAACCAAATGATTCCTTAATTTTATCATTGGAACTGGAATTAATTTGATGTGTTATTAAGACATATTTGTTAAGACTCCACGGGTCATGACAGTGATTACAATCGACGTCACAAACGCAAAAAACTCATCTCCGTTATATCTGCGCCGTATATTGATAAAAAATATTTGAATACAAACTTAAATTTCTCTACAGTTTCCATCGAAGCCATTTTGAATAAAAAAAATCGTGCCAACTGCTGGTCACAATAAAGAATCCTCGCTTGATTTTTGAAGACTGGCGTGAAATCAAAATCGTATATATGAAACAGTTGATCTCGAGATACTGAAAAGGACCTTTACTTTTAGCTCTAAATGGTCGCTGCTTGCACGAATGAAATGCACAGACAAGCCTGGTGTTATCAATTTAGTGCTACGATTAGTTCCAAATGAACTTCCATTTGATGCATGTAAATTGCAGACACGTTAACTAAAGAATACCATATCGTACTTGTCAAAAATCATTTTTGAGTATTACCCAAGAGAAAATGCCACCTGTTCCGAAAAAGAAGTTCTCGGTCTTACGACTTTGTTCAATACATCGATAATAATAAATATTTTCCCCATTCGTCAAGTAAAAATGCTATCAACAATGCGTGGGTTTGTATTCAATGTCTTAAAAAATTTGCTCTCCATGAAGCCATCTTATTCAGTGCAAATTCTTCTTGACAGTTATTGAAAATCCAAAGACCTCTTTGCTAAATAATTGATAACCTTCCTTTCATATTCGACAATTATACGTTAACATTATGTAGCCATATAGAAATGCTTTGCGCATGACCGTTATCAATGGATCAATGTGGAAATACCGGAAGCATTGATTTTTCATCTGGCGAACTATCAATCTCCTGCGCAGGAGTTACGTTTCGTTTCCCTGCACTTTTGAATACCAAGTGAGCCTATGGTATAGAGATTGGCGAACCAAAGGCATCTGCATGCGAACTATAGAAAATAGTCAAATCTCATTCTACCGGTTAAATTTTTTTTTCGTTCTAATCAATCCACCCACATTTCTTAAGCGATGAATCCACGTACAGGGCTTATAAAAAAAATAAGTAACTGTCATGACTTCGAAGTTTGCTTATGCTTGTGTTGTTTAAACCATTCTTCTGTATTGTTCTTAGCATGTCTGCTTACTAATCCTACTTCGATGTATCGTCTCCGGGTTCGAGTCCGCCTGTAGACTATCGCGTAAATGAGTGAGTCACACGATGTGGCCCCAGCAATTGCAGAATTTGTTTTACGAAGTTTCCTCCCGGTTTTCTGCCGTATTTAATCAAGCGACAGTTTAAAGTGGACAATCTGCCGTCAGATACAATGACAATATTCAGCAAATCCGCTGTTTCATATGATAACCAACAAGAGCCATGCCATGTCGCTTTTTTCTCTATAACATAAATATTCTGTAAATCGTCACAATAATACCCACCAAAACAGTAGGCCTATGTCTCTCAATTGATATAAAATTATCATTTAAATAAATATTCACTTTCAAAAAACCATTGTATATAGGTGAATGAACTGAAAGTTTAGCTGTTTAATTATTTGTACTTTTATGGGTTTTTTATGCTTTTTGGTTGGATTTTGTGCTTTGTTATATAAGTGAAATACCCTTAACTCTGCCAAAAGCATGACGTAATAATTCATTAGATTCTTTAAGTGTCATTCATAAGTCGGGAGAGTATAAGACATGGAAACACTTGGTATGGATAACAACTCCTTAGTTTATTGGATAGTACGTTTTATCTCATTTCAGAGATTGTTTTTCAACTAGGAGTCTGCAACTGACTATTGACATGCTGGAGCCCGTACCACAAAGCAATCTTACTCTAAGTTCATCTTAATTGCCATGGTGACCAGTACTGAAGGTATTGGGTCGGCATGGTAATTAAGATCAACTTAGGCTAAGATCGCTCCGTGGAACAATACCCTGATCATTAACTCGTTTCGTGGTTGTTTTGTTTGTTTGATTAGGATATAACGTCGTATTTCAATTATATGATCACGGATTTTCCACTTCACATTGTTCTTTGCCTAATTACGGTGGAAATCTGGGAGAAAACCTCGGAAATACTACGCCCGCGATTGCCGGTGCCACATCGTGTGACTCACTCATATAGCCTACCTGAGGGTCGACACACGGGTTCGATCCCGTTAACGGTTCATCGACATAGGAAATCCGGGAGAAAACCTCGGAAATACTACGCCCGCGATTGCCGGTGCCACATCGTGTGACTAACTCATATAGCCTACCTGAGTGTCGACACACGGGCTCGATCCCGTTAACGGTTCATCGACATAGGATTAATAAGCGCACACGATAACCACTAAGCCACGCCCGCGGCCCCTGGTTTCATCTGGATTCTCGAATAATACAAGCAGGCCCTATATGTGAGAACATCCAGGGTCGATCTATCTTCCCCCTCCCTCCTCCTCAACACACAGAACTCCGCCACTTTTTTACGTCAATGGGTTTTCTCATTTGATCAATCGTAATCCACATAAAATAACTATCTCGTGTTCGCTCTATAAGTTCCGTCTTTTCGCTGAAGCGAGAATATTCAGGTCAGTGTGTCGTTTTCTCGTTGGCAATTCTACTCAACGATTATTGGAATCCAAGGATTGTTTTTTAGTGATTAATTCATAACCTTCCCTCTAATTATACAATTATCTCTGAACACGATGTGACTGTATAGAAATGGTGTCTTGACAGTTGTCAACAGAACGAGCTGGGAATCCGGACAAACAAATCTGCAGAGAGAAATTGATTATTTTCTACCGACCGACCACAGGCTGCATGAAAAGACGTCACATTTCTTCATAACTGGCAGACTTTTTTGTTAAATTGTAGGTACTCAGATAGCTAAATTGAGGTATCTTTAGTTTTCTTATTGAGTCGATGGAGTTATCGAAAACGTGTTCAAGTTTCCGAAGTCGTCACCCAATGCAATGATGTGGTCAGTGATGTTTTCACGTATATGTTTATGCTTCTCATTTAATATCTTTTCACAAACAAAACCAAAACTAATGGTTATCTATAGACATGAGACCATTCGTCGATTTTAATCAATCGACAGCCCTGTGCCAGTTTGATTATCTTTTAGAAATATATTTAGATCAGCCTGAAGTCGTATATGTAGTTTTCAGTCAGAAAGTATTTCTCCTAAATCGAGTCGGTTGCTGGTTCTGAAAAACTGTTAAATTCCGGGTTGTTTTTATTTCCAGATAGTGTGTTTTATTACCCGGTACATTATACAGGGTGTCACAAATTTCAACAGACAAATACACGGAATTGCGGAAATGTCTTAATTGTTAAACAATAATGGATTGGTTTCAGACTATGAACATATAGAGTGTAACTAATCTAAGTGTTGACCTATAGCTGAACAAATGAGAAATAGAAATTTGATCAGCCAACTCAATAAAACACCATGCTAATAAAATATTGTTGTTTTTGTTATGGATTCGCGAATATTGAAAATATATGAGCCATTGGAGAAGAGAGTGGTTCTCAGAATAACGACCCTGCAGGATCTATCTCACCACTTCCCCCATAAATACACTACCTCTTTCCCACGTCAATGTATTTTGTGTTTCAGTTTATTAACCATGCAGCAACAGATTCGCTTGATAAATTCCCACTATTTTTTGCAGCACAAAAATGTGTTCGCTGGAGCAAGAACATTCAGGTCAGTGTGTCGCTTTCTCTTTGGCAATTCTGCTCAACGATTATTGGAAATCCAAAGATTGTTGTTTACTGAATAATTCATAACCTTCAGTCTTATTATACAGTTATTTCTGAACACGATGTGGCTGTTTACAAATGGTGTCTGACAGTTGTCAACAGAACGAGAACGGGATTCCGGACAAAAACATGCCATGTGAAATTGATTTTTTCTACCGGCTAACCACAGGCTGTATGAAAAGACGTCATATTTCTTTCTAACTGGTAGACTTTTTTTGTCAAATTGTAGGTACTCAGATGGCTAAATTGAGGTATCTTTAGATTGAGTTATCGAAAACGTGTTCAAATTTGGCGAGTCGTCATGTACTGCAATGATGTGGGCAGTGATATTTTCACGTAAATTTCCCTGCTTCTCTTTTCGTATCTTTTCAGAAAAAAAAAATCAAAAATGATGATTCGTCAGTTTTTATAAATCGACAGCCCCTAAATCGAGACGGTGCCTGGTTCTGAAGAAATGTTAAATTCCGGGTTGTTTTATTTCGGGCTTGTTTGCTTTATTACCCGGTACATTATACAGGGTGCCAAAATATTTAAACAGTCGGATTCACGGATTCACAAAAATGTCTTAATTGTTAAACAATAATGGATTGGTTTCAGACTATAGATATGTAGAATGTTACTAATCTAAGTGTTCACCAATAGCTGAACAAATGAGAAATAGATATTTGATCAGCCAACTCAATAAAACAAATCATACTAATAAAATATTGTTTTTTTTATGGATTCGCGAATATTATAGAAATATATGAGCTATTGGAGAAGAGAGTGGTTCTCAGAATAACGACCATGCAGGATCTATCTCACCACTTCCCCCATAAATACTCTACCTCTTTCCCACGTCAATGTATTTTGTATTTCAGTTTATCAACCATGATTAACATAAAACAATTGTCTCGAGTTCTTGCAGCAACAGCTTCGCTTTATAAATTCCCTCTATTTTTGCAGCACAGAAATGTGTTCGCTGAAGCAACAAGATTCAGGTTAGTGTGTCGCGTTCTCGTTGGCAATTCTACTCAACGATTATTGGAAATACAAAGATTGTAGTTTTAATGAATAATTCATAACTTTTCGATCTCATTATACAATTATCTCTGAACACGATGTGGATGTATAGAAATGGTGTCTGGCATTTGTCAACAGAATGAGCTGGGAATCCAGACAAAAAATATGGCGAGAGAAATTGATTATTTTCTACCAGCGAACCACAGGCTGCACAGAAAGACGTCACATTTTCCCTTAACTGACAGACTTTTTTTTTTCAAATTTTAGGTGCTTGCGAACCACAGGCTGTACGGAAAGACGTAAAATTTCCTCGTAGCTGACAGACTTTGCTTCTCGTTAATTTTTATTATTGAAAATTAAGGGAAAGGTATCAGATTATGACGTTATACCCCAACCAACCAAACAAACAAACAGAATAAAATCCATGCATGATCTATCTCACCGCTTCCCCCAATAAATATTTTACCTCTTTCCTACGTCAATTTATTATTTTCAATTTATCTCTGCAGCAACAGCTTCACTTCATAAATTTCATCTATTTTTTTTTGCAGCACAGAATTTTTTTCGCGGTATCGAAAATATTAAGGTTCTCTTAGGCAATTCGACTCAACGA
>JAQQZZ010081746.1:0-19226 GCA_030265115.1 Mopalia vespertina
AAAAATGGTAGCACTTATAGGCGATTTTACAGGAGACTAAAGGTACGCGACTAAATAAAAGAAACAGACTATAGTATTGAATAATATTTGTGTCTTCAACCTGCAAAATTTACTGAACTGGAATCGCTTCAACTAAGAAAGTGTTACCCCAAAATAACGAAAATACGACCAACTAGTATTATTTAAAACATCGAAATGAAATAAATTATTCTATTTCAAAGGGTTGGTATATAACATTATTTACCAAGAGTGTCGTCAATTTTTTGTTGTTGTATGCACAGAAGGTTTTAAGACAATGAAATGTTGAACGTTTTTGTCAACCGATTCATCGTTTGTCTGACGTGAAGTTTTATAGGGAAGACCAGACTGCCTTACAATATTCTAATTTACAACATACTATACGTGGATGTCACTTTGATTCAAGGTTTCTGTGTACTAATGTCCTCCGCACTAACCAAACGTTATGTAACGGGAAATGAGAGATAATTGTAGCTTTCTTTTTTGAGGTTTTCAATTATAGCCGGACACAAAGGCAAGGTATCTATCATGATTAACATTTCGTGACTTCATGAAAGGCGTTATTCTGAGGCGATTTCCTGTATATTTATGTCTCTACAAGGCTTTGCCGAAAAGTAATAACCCCGCATACGGCACTATATTGATGTATCTTGACGACATTGCTGAAACATAGCCAATCAATACGCGGCATCTGTCAATCGTTGATATTTCCGTCGAGATTTACGGTTGCTCTGATTGGTTGTAAAAAAAGTCAAATCTGTTATGCATATCAAGATTTTGAAAATGTCGTATTGAATACGTTTCTGATCATCTTTTAGAAATATAATACTAGTATATACTGTCAGCAAATACAATTAGTAAGACAGATATTTAGATTACTGCAACGCGGAATTCAAAGAACACATTGGCGGCAGGGCAATTTTGCCCCTCCTATTTTAATAAAGCCAAGATTACCCAAGCCACGTCAACAGTCGAATATTCTATGAAATTATACAATGGAGTAGAAACAGGCTAATTATTCAATATCTCACCATATTTTGACGGTATGAATGGATTGATAGGTTTTTGACGTTGTGCTTGACGTATATAATTGTAAAGTACTTCATCACTATAGCCAAACAAACACGACCATGGCATGTGTTTAAATCTGTTGGAAAATTAAATTTCTTCTAGTGGTAATTAAACACAATCTGTCTATGGTCAGAATGTAATAAAGTTAGTCGAAAAGTGTCATCCAGTGCGTTTGAGTATGATTCATGTCGCCAAACACATTAACAAACAGAGTAAATTATAAATATAGGAATCCGATTTTCTTCTTTGGCTTATGCAACTCACCTACTTTCCTTAAACACCATCACTAAATAGGATAACAATGCTTTCCCGGGTGATTATTTCATAGACTGGAACGTCTGGCATTAAAAACAAAATTAGTTTCACATAATGCAGTCTAATCAAAGTCATACCATTAGCTCATTAAAATGTGTCGCTGAGTATCCCATTATCCAACTGAGCCTTATAGGTTATCTCTGTGAAGTCTCTTGATGTTTACACGGATGTCTATTATGGTCACCTTCCAGCCCAATGTAGGTCTGTCAGACTAACTTTTTCCTTTGAAGGTTGACTCGTATATTTCGCAATATAAAAAGTATCAGACGATGTAATCTTGTTTAATTTCGATACTTACACGGACAGATTGCTTGTTGTTTTCGATTGGGTTTTATTGCCATACTTATCAAGTCAACGGAAAGGCAGTTCGGATAACATGAGCGATAGGCTGATGGATGGAAGAAAAGGCGCTCTAATATAAACTTTTAGGTCCATATAGACGTAGATTTCAAAGTATTAGTTTTGTCCGAAAAGGCCTAAACTGGTCAATAAAGTGACAGCCAGCAACGGAAGCTGTCGACACATCAGTGATATGCTTTATGTAAGTTCTAGTTATCACTATGTGACCTTGGTACATTTCAAACAAATATCAGAGGCAATGGACCGCCAAAGCTAAAAAAAAGTCAAGACGCAGTTTTACTCAAACAAGTACACTTTCTGCTCAAAGTAAAAAAAAAACCCAACATATTTTAAAACATTGTTCACGAAAATTTAATTCTATTTAAGAAAATGATAATTATCCATTCACAATAACTTATTAAGGTCCAAACATTTTTTATTCGGTCAAAGACTTACATTTATATTTGTTTTAAGACTATTTTACGGTCCAATAATTTTTTTATCCAAGATTTAAATACGGTTCAAAAATTGTTTCTCGATCTAAGACTGTTACACGGTCCAAAATTTTATTTTTGATCCAAGATCCACGTGACCTACACAGGAATCACATGACCGCGTAAATTGATGACGTCTTATGTTGCCCGTCTGCTTTCTGAAACTTCCATTCACAATCAATGTCTGACCACTGACCAATATAAAGACTGCGTGAGCTCGCCACTCCGCAGCTTTGTGTAACTATAAAGTTTTTTAGTTTGGAGGTTTGCAGCGTCATATTAACTGGCGTCATCAGTTTATGCGGTCACGAGAATCTTTTTCAACATAAAAAAAGATCTTGGACCGTAATTTTAAAAAAAAATGAAAATTATTTCTTGCTTTGGTCAAATGTAGTAATTCTTGTACAATGTTCTAAAATGTGTACTGTTTTTTAATGTTTTATCGGAACAAAAAGTGTAGGAGTATGATAAGTAAGCCTTGAACCCTTTCCGCTTTGGCGTGCCTTAATTCAGTAAACCTAATCCAGCTCATACGATAGTGGTTGTTAAAAGATGTGTCAGTGGTATCTGGGCGAACTGCCACGTTAGACTACTCTCACTAATCATCGGCTATATACACATTATTTCTTTAGATCCTCTGATAAAATAATGCTCTTTTCTCGAGCATTCTCAGAACAGGGTTTACGTTTAAACATTAACAGCTTCTATTAGTTGTTACTGGTTTAAATCTTCCAACACTCCTTGTTTGGTACCCGGCAAAACCGTTTTACAGAGAGCCAGTTAAACGGTCGCAGCCTTAGATACGAAAAACAAAATACTGCAGTGAATCCTTATCATGACACTGTAGTGAATCATTACCATATTACTGCACCCAATCCTTATCGCGACAATGTAGTCAATCATTATCATGATACTGCACCCAATCCTTATCATGATACTGCACCCAAACGTTATCATGATACGGTACCTAATCATTATCATGATACTGCAGTCAATCATTATCATGATACTGTACCCAATCCTTATCATGATACTGCACACAATCATTATCATGATACTGCACCCAATCATTATCATGATACTGCAGTCAATCCTTATCGTGATACTGCACCCAATCATTATCATGATACTGCACCCAATCATTATCATGATACTGTAGTCAATCATTATCGTTTACACTGCAGTCAATCCTTATCATGATACTGCACCCAATCATTATCATGATACTGCCCCCAGCCATTATCATGATACTGTAGTCAATCATTATCGTTTACACTGCAGTCAATCCTTGTCATGATACTGCACCCAATCATTATCTTGATACTGCCCCCAGCCATTATCATGGTACTGTAGTCATTCATTATCGTGACACTGCAGTCAATCCTTGTCATGATATTGCGCCCAATCATTATCATGATACTGCAGTCAATCCTTATCATGAACTTGCAATCATTCCTTACCATGAAATCCGATTAACACAATAATGTGAAGCATAAAGCATACATAATGGAGGAAAACAATTAACAGATTATGGTTAGATAAGCTGTCGTATTAATATAACCTTTATATGAGCGAAACCCCATTAAACAAGGCGTAAATAAGCAATCTATGAATTAGCCTGCCAGCTTATCACTCAAACAGTTGTCAGGAACTGTCAAGGGATCTCAGTTTAATTAAAAAAAAAATTTCAAACCGTGAAGAGATGTTGACTCTTTCATAAGATAACCATTAATCCAATTCGACAAAATAATCATTCGTGGATATAGTTACAGTTGAAATCACCCCACAGGAATAATTTGAGAAATGAAAACGGAACATATTTGACAAAATAAGAAAGGAAACTACTCTTAACATAATGATTTTAAACTCAACAGTCCTATTAACTGCTGGAGCGGGTTGGTAGAGGGCTTCCTGTTGTCCTAGTGCTCTCAGAGCTAAAGGGGAACAGGAAGCCGATCTGGTTGTGATGTCTTTGTATTGCCTTCTGAGATTGTCGTGTAATTGCCAAAGATGTCAAAGGTGGTTTCCTTCACCCACTGGGCTGACACGCCGTCATATGAGTTAAATAACCTTAAGTACGGTGTTAAACCATAACCAAACAAACAAACACATTAACTGCATACCATAGTGTAAAGAATCAAATTATAAAATAGTAACTGAAAAAATTATAATTTTATCGTTTTAATAGTAGCTTCTACAGAAATATTCTACAGTAGCAGTCACCAATGATGATTTTACTAACTTCATTTGCAGCGGAATAAAAATTGGTACACCCCGCTAGATTTCACATGTTATATAAAAACAAAGATGGCCGCCTATACTTCAATTGTATTTTATAGGTTTAATAAAAGTTACTGTGGAAATCGATTTTTTGTTGACATGAATATACTTCAAAACCGGTCAGCTTCAGAATCGTTGTATTTTGATTAAAATGCCTAAAAATATCGGGTACGTCGATTTGGTGATCTTTTTTGTAACATCATTGGCCGTTTCCATGTGTTTGGAATCAGCGTTGTCAAGGTAGCAACAACAAATCGTGTCGAGGCAAAACCACTTTTCCAATTTTTTAAGACCTCTGGCTAAGGACAGCAATGCTGTCTTTACTTAGCACTGTAGGAAGATTAACTTAACAGCATTATCAAAACACCGGGCATGTTAAAGTTATGCTAGTGTCAATTATTGTTGGAATACACCGCCGGCATATAAGTGAAATACCCCTAAGCATGGCGTTACACACCAATCAATGAATTAATCAATCAATCAAACAATTGTTTAAAGCTAATAAAATCGCACATGGACCTCCCGGATATTAAAGTCGTTCTCTCGGGGTGCACATATTTTATGAGCCTAAGTTCGTACACCATTCAACATACGTCAATAACAAATAGTATAAACCAAATTAAAATACCTTAGCTTTTTATATTATCCGACATTCAGTTGATATAAATACAAAAAACCTCAATTGGACGGAGCCAACCACCATTGATTTATTTTATAGAACTCAAAACAGAAAAGGGAATGGCGACGTTGTATTGTTACAACGGTCCAAAGCACTATATAACGGACCTCATCCGATGTCATATCAAAGTTTACTGTATGCCTCCTTGATGAGTTTGGGCCAATGAAAGATCAGAAAATAAGATGCAATCAAGCCATATAACATAAAAACTATTCAATAAAACACAAACATTAAAAAGAGGATGATATTTTAAATGTATCACTTGTACATAAGTTTCCTTTGATAAACGTGGGTTATGTCATCACGTCTTGCTCTGGTGAAGCTGGGAAACCCGATATTATATGAGAAATGTTTCAGGATATCCTTTGAGTTCTCGGATTTCCTTCGCAGATCACAGAGTTTCCATCTTCGCATAAGTGAGATAATCTTCAGCACGTTGCAAAGATAAAAACAAGTAATCAAATTGCACAAATATTCGATAACCCTCGCCTTGAAAGAGCAAATCTTTAAGATTTCCAAGCAAAGTTATATTTCCGTTAGGGAGAATGACGTAAATCGTCCGACAGGATGGAAGACACACTTATCCTATAATCTATCAACCACTTGCACTGATCAGCTAAAATAAAGGTTTATTACGAAAGTCGTGAATAAAGAAAAGTCGGACTTACCATGACAATAGCGGCTGGGATTGAAGCCGCGAGAGCTAGAAACCATACGAAAGCTAGGACCTTTATAGTGTTACCGCGTGTACACAGGAAACGGGACTGCATCGGGTGAACTATAACAATATACCTGTGGAATAAATAAAAAAGTACTTTATTAATATGCGAGATATGATAGCTATCATCATCGCGTTAATAAAACAGTGAGCCAACGTTATACAATAAACCAGCTTTAGCTTCGTAATATCACAAAGAAACACCACGTGACGTCGTTTAATAATGGTCTGAAATGAAAACAATTTTGATCTGCTAGCCGATAAAGATCAATTGTTTCACGTACAGCTGTGTTTTTATCACATCCGTACGAGTTCTTTGTTTCAACAGCTTTGTGAAAAGGTTGTTTGATATTAAACATGGGGCCATTTAATGTGGCGTGGAGCGACATCAGATCACAGTATATTTTCTTTGTGATAGTAGAAATTTAACCCTGGCTTATCTTTTGTAGTTGTGTTTTATACTGCTCACATGGTGAAGTCCCCCAGTCGACCGCAGGTATACTAGGGAGTCACACGCTGCGACTCTGTCAATCGCGGGGTGACTTTTACAATGTTTCCTCCTAGGTTTCCGCAATATTTGAGTATTAAAGGCAGTCTAACGACAAATGAACACCACTAGATACGACGACACATCCCAAATAAACAAATCTTGGCATTGAGGCATATCTATAATGCCATTCATATCATTGAGGCACATCTATAATGCCATTGATATCATTGAGGCATATCTATAATGCCATTCATATCATTGGGACGTACCTATAATGCCATTCATACCATCGTGACACATCTATAATGCCATTCATACCATTGTGACACATCTATCATGCCGTTCATATCATTGTTACATATCTATAATGCCGTTCATATCATTGTGACACATCTATAATGCCGACAATGATTCTAAATGCGACAACCCAAATGTTATATTTTGGAGTAAATTTGATAAATTCCAAGGGAAATAAAACCCCCGATTGCCTTTTGTTATCGTGAAATTCATTTAGCGTAACACGCCAGGAGAGTCCATATCAAACAATCTGCCATCTTGTAATGAACATAGATCCCCGGATGAAATACTTCAGTCCGTCTATATACATAAAACATTTAATCATGTCTGGCCAAATACATCCAGGGATTGTATAACACCGGGATGAAACAATCCAGCCATTATGTAAACATAAAACTATTAGTTCTCTCTGGACTGAAATGTCCAGACATTGTGAACACTGTCTCTTATAACATATCTGTAAACAATTTGTTCTTTTCAAGGATATTGTGGCGTGGAAATACATTGAGCTCGATATTCTTAGCGTGTGTGGTTATTCTCATAATCGCGCTAGAGCCAATTTGGCAACTCAATTGTATGATAGACATTTCACGCCACATAGTTTATGTCTCTGTACTATTGATTATTTATTTATGTATAATAAATTATTTGTTTTATTTGATGTTTTATCAAAGTTAAAGATCATTGGACTGCATTATTGTGAGAGGAAAACGGGTATACGACCCAGAAGTCCCACAATCTTACGCTGGTTGCTGGGAATCGAGCCTGATGCCGCAGAGGTGGAAGGGATGGATGGACCATAAACAAACACACTCTACAGACTCTAGATCACTCCGCCATATGTATCAA
Source organism: Mopalia vespertina (assembly GCA_030265115.1). Lineage (NCBI taxonomy): Eukaryota > Metazoa > Mollusca > Polyplacophora > Chitonida > Mopaliidae > Mopalia > Mopalia vespertina. The sequence goes on from JAQQZZ010081746.1 coordinate 7,551, forward strand.
TATATTTATACCCTGCTGACCAGGCCCGAGTTCGAACCCAGTTAGATGCAAGCAAAATATTTTTCTCTACGATAAAAAGTATATATTCATGATAGACGCAACAAAGAACAGAATCTGTCTTATTAATCTGACATATATAGCGTGAAAAATCAGTTATGTTTACTGAATAAGTTACTGGTTTTTTTAGACTCAAACGGTATGGCATGAAGTCCACTATGTAAGAAAGATGCTAAATTTGCTGTATCGCAAAGATGACGGCTACTAACACACTTAAAGTGCCATTCTCCACAACTGCTGTTTACAGTCCTCCACACAGACTCACTCCAGTGGTTAATTCTCTTCCACTTTATTAAAATTTGCCGCTAAATACAGTTAAGTAAGAAGGAAAAATTTCCAGATACTCCTTATTTCATTAGAATTTATTTATTAATTTTGTATAAGATAATGCTTATTGCTTTAAGATTAAAGACTTTGGCGAATTGTGCGAAAAAAGGAATTCAAAGAGCAACTTGTTTCTTTACTGTGATCAGCTTAATACCGTGCTTATTGATTTAACGAAGCCAATACAAGTACCAGTTAGACAATTCATTTATCGGATGACAAATAAATAAACAAATAAAGAGCCGAGTAATAGTAAATAGTCGATCTGAAGAGACACGCAGAATACTGGGGCGAGGGAAGTGCTTTGCCAATTTTTTTAACATACTAAAGTTAAAACGAATCGGGTTTGTTTCCTATCCTCTACCGCCGAAAACAATGATGTTGTTTTAAGGGCGTAAGCTTGGAACTGTAGACGTATTAAACTACAGATAGAAAGGTATTATTTAAACAGGTGTCTCCTTCCATTGTGCTGGCTTACTTTTACAATATAAATAACTTTGGCGTCTAAAAATATGCTAACTGCAGCAATAGACTTATACATATAACCGTAGTTTTTGAAACCGTCCCGACAAACATATTATCAGTGCATTGTAATTGTTTTAGAATCTTCTTAGTAAGTCTGTAGGTGGTAGGCAGGGGGCTTCCTGTTGCGCTGGGATTTCAGGGCTAAGGGGCAACAGGAAGCTGATCTGTTTGTGATATTTGTATTATGTGCTGTGATCGTCCAGGATTGGGTTTGTTGCTGGTGGCGTCGATGGTGATTTCCTTCCCCATTGTGTTTGTACAACGTCATATGAGTGATATACCCTTCGTAACGGATTAAAACCCCAATCAAGTACAAATCTAAGTAAAGCTACTCAGTTAAGCTAAAGCGGCATTGATTCACTACTTTCAAATAGACGAAATTATCAGTTAAAATGCAGGCAACTCTTTTTTCAGCATTCCAGCATAAGTGCATTTATTAAACGGATTCTCTGGTTGAATCTAAAAGCAGCTATACCAAAAAGAGGTACATTTAAAGTGAGTATATATATTTGTGTTTATTCAAATCATCCAATATTTAGAAATTCATTTATTGCCCCTACGCAAATAGCCTTTATATTTTGCCTCGTACACTCTTAGAAATAATAATTCGTTTAGGGTTCTTTAGATAAGATGGAACCATCTATACGGAACCATAACGGCAAAAACGGTTCTTTAGAAAAGATGGAACTATCTATATGGAACCATTACGGCAAAAACGGTTCTTTAATATAATCAGATAGGAGAAATACTTGGAACAGTTGCTGATAGGGTTCCATGCAGAACCATAAAGGGTTCCATTAGAGCCAAATTTTTCAAAGAGTCGTACTGATACTTATATCGTGTTATCCTGAAGCGGTTGTGCAGAATTTTTTACCGGAAAAATCGGCTGAATAATCTTTTGAAATCATCAATGGAACTTATGCAACAGAACATGAGTTACAAAATTTTGCCTTCCAGCAACAGCTGGGGCACGCGGTTCAGAGGTTTGCGCGTCGGACTTCTGACTCCTGTGTTGTACCGCTTATAGGTTCGAGTTTAGCGGTCGACCGCAGGTATATAGGAATAACTGGGATGTTTTTTCTAGATGATTTAGTACAGTTTACCCCCAATCAAACAAACAAAAACCAAATTATTTATAAGAAGGCCAAGTACGACGAGGACTATCCGTCGTCATATAATTGAAATACCCCTGAGGACGAAGTTAAAACCTCAATAAAACAAATAATTCAACGACAGCAGTTTTATGCTAGCGTTTATGTCATCAGTCAGGGAGAGTAAATTCAACGATTATTATTTTGGATTTGCCATGTATTGGATTTTAACTGTATCTTTAAGTTCCACTAAAGTGCCAGTTTTAATACTGAAATTAAATGCCACCAAGACAAAATCTCAAATTACTTTTTCGTCTGCTTCACCAGAGTTTGCTAACTAACAAGTTAGATGATGTTGAACGCATTTGGCTCTTTTCATGAATACACGAAACTTATTTTATAAAGTGCCAATAAATTCCCTTGGCGGGGACATGGAAGATTGTAAAAAGAAGATGTCGTGTACCTTGTTGGTGACATATTGGAAGTGGAGAAGGGTGCGAATTTCTTGTCTCCTTGAGATTGATTTTTGAACAATTGGTTTCGAATTTGAGTCAAATATTAAAATTAATAAGAAATGAATTAACCGAAGACAAACCACGTGAGTTTTTTTGTCCACATACTCACGTAGGTGAACTGTTGCAGGCAATATACTCGGTCTTCAATTAGCTTAACTCAGCGACAGTCGTAAAGTGGATTGCTTCTTGACAGAATCGAGTGTCAATCCACATATCGGATTTAACTCGTGCGCCTAAAGTATTTTTTTAATAATACCCAATGCGAGTTTTCGTTAGAAGTATGTGATGTCAAAAAACCGATTCAATTTTACAGAGCATCAACACGCGGAAGCTTTTTCTTTCTCACTAATGACTAAGACGCTGCAGGGACTTTTCTGTTAATACCGGTTATCCTAACTGGAAATGAGCTAGTGTGACGCATTGCCTGTTGCCTGTGGGTCACCTGTTCAGCCATCTGCAGCTGACATTTTGGATTTTTTTTGGGGGAAATTATTTTCACCCTTCAAAAACACGAAGCGAAAAGGTTATCTTTCAGGATGTTTTAAATCAAGTAGTTCGTACTTTCTATCGATATAAATTTTTTTCACAATTCGGTGGTTTGATATTTTTTTTTGAATGCTTTGACCTTAATGTAAGCATGCATGTTAAGGTATACAAATTAGTCTCTTTGGTCTTCAATGAAACGCAAGTCATTTCCCTCATATATCATTTAACGTATTATATTTTGTGAATTCCAGATCACGTGAGATGCTTTTGGGCTCTGTAGGTAATTCAATGTAGTTTCAAATGCATGGTAAGAAAAATTGATTTCTAGGAAACTGTTTTATGTTGCCGGCAGCAGCGACAGTATACGCTTCTCGTTCACGCCAACGGTGATTTTTATTAATGAGGGTTGATAGAACTTCGCGTATTGAGTAATTGGAATGGATGGAATTAAGCTCTAGCTACCGCTTGAAGTGTTCTTGTCCTCGTAAGGTCGCCGGTGACAAGTGTGCAGTTGAAGTTAGGCTTAAGACAATTTGAGCATCCAGGTGTTAAGTGTTAAAGAAATAAGGGGAAAGCCTGCAAAGCTGCTCGATATTATTCTAGCTAAGGAAAACTACAACTGGCAATTAATTCCCACTATCACACAATTCACCTCAATCCCACAGAGCAGCGTCAATTAAGGACACACAGCGTTGCGGTTTATTGACCTAGATATGTAGTTGCCACAACAGAAATGATAGACCTACCTTTCAGTTGGCGATAATGATAAAAAAGCAACTAATCACTCTGTTTATCTTACTGTTCCAGAAGTTAATAAAAAATCAGTAGAGTGGTTGATATCTGATAACTGCTTAAGTATATTTCTCATGGAATATAAATTTAGTTAGAAAATCCAAAAACACTTGCTTAATCAGTGTATTCTAAGACAATAACTAGTATTCGACTGAACTAAGAGCACTGTCTCGAAGACATGGGTTTTATTAAGCGGATAAACGGGTTGTTGGCATTTACGCAACAGAGCTTGAAAAAAGCTTTGTGCTTAATAAAGTTGCCTTCATTGTTACCATTGTGGAACTGTTATGGACATACATAGCAGTCGTCATACAATTCTGGCCAGTTTACATAAAGTTTACTGAAGTTGCGCTGAAACAATAGGTCGTATCTACAAATTCCCTCCAACAAATAAGAACTTTATAAACACTATATACATGTACATTTTTCATGGATTAGAAGTTTTTGTAGTTTTATTTCCATGCAGGCAAACCTTTGATTACTGGATTTCAAACCCAAAGCTGACACATTATCAATCTTTCAGACATAAATCCAGCCTCTCGGATTCGACAACGTTCTGTAATTGCCCATATTAATTCATATCTTATAATTTTACTTAATTATCAACAAGGTTTGTTGTGATACTTATTAATAATGGGTGAATGAATGCTATTGCGTTGTATGCTAGTATGAGATGTAAAGCAGACAAACAAGCTTCAAAAACAAAAACCCAAAATAAATGAACAAATTTACACTCAATTAGGTATAGATCGGCAAATACAGATCGTTGAAAAGCCAACTGTAAACGCCCTCGGGCATAACGTCAAAATCACAAATCTGTCACTAAATCGCGTGTTAAAAGACAGCTGATTATGAATATAGAAGCTACTGGGAATTTTTCCCGGGGAAATCTGTTCCTTGTAAATTTCCGCTAAAGCACGGACATATCCTGCATTCTTACATTGTTACATGTTTTTTTTTTAAATGAGCAACTTGAGAAAAGTTTGCACATGTAACGCCTCTTCCAAAAGCACTGCGCGTCACACAATCTTCTGGGATATATCCATTTGGACCATTGAATCAAATTGGTAGAAAACCAGATTTCTAGAAAACTGTTCTGTGCTACCGGTAGCAATGACTGTGTGGAACTCTAGTTTCTTCAACCGTATTGTCTTCTGCTGATGTTTGATTGAACTAAATGTGTTAAGTAATGGGATCGCATAAAGCTTTTTCTTGCGGAGTTCCTGAAGGTCGCAAAGGAGTGTTTGACGTTAGGATTCTGGGGAGCAGTTTGACATTGGTGTTATAATTCTGGGGAGTAGTTTGACATTGATGTTAGGATTCTGGGGAGTAGTTTGACATTGGTGTTAGGATCCTGGGGAGTAGTTTGCAATTGATATTTGGATTCGGGGGAGTAGTTTGCAATTGATGTTAGGGTTCTGGGGAGTAGTTTGACATTGGTGTTATAATTCTGAGGAGTAGTTTGCCATTGATGTTAGGGTTCTGGGGAGTAGTTTGACATTGGTGTTATAATTCTGGGGAGTAGTTTGCAATTGATGTTAGGGTTCTGGGGAGTAGTTTGACATTGGTGTTATAATTCTGGGGAGTAGTTTGCCATTGATGTTAGGATCCTGGGGAGTAGTTTGCCATTGATGTTAGGATCCTGGGGAGTAGTTTGCCATTGATATTTGGATTCGGGGGAGTAGTTTGCAATTGGTGTTAGGGTTCTGGGAAGTAGTTTGCCATTGACACTAGGTTTCAGAATAATTGAGTATCGATGCTTTTGGTATGAGAGTAAAAAAGGATATAGACCTTAATGTTACTGGATGTAAGCGTAGTTAGAACAAACTGCAACGGACAATAAACCCCAGTATCAACTAATCAAACTTAATCCCAAACTGAAGTGCCAATAAAGCAAACAAAGCCTTCTGGAATAATAACTTAGATATATTGGAAAGATTGCTGAAGTGATTAACATACTTTTCAGGTCTTCAAAGCATGAATTTAGGACCATGCTAATCTTATATTTCTAGGAGCTAATCAAAACACAGTTAAGTTGTTCCAGTCTGCCCCCATCTTCGCTAGCCAAGGGTTTTATTCCGAGCTACTCTGCATTACAACCCTTGGCGGATCGCGCGGATATAACGCTACTGTCAAGCGACTGATTGGTTGCGTGGAAACTTCTAAGCAACCAATCAGATGTTGTGTTACGAGAGGACTGCTAGTAAAATTGACGGCGATAATCAATAATGAAAGTTTGTGTTGTTATCATTGCTATCTGTCTTGTAAGTGGATCCTCGGGCCTGTATTCGATTGAAATTAAATCAAATTAATCAAATCATGTCGCAAAAAAAAAAGCCATGATAAACATGATATATTTTTTGGTTGATTCGTTATTTGACAAACACAATATCTCTTTCAACTAGGCAGTATATAATTTTTCAAGGACAATTCGTCAACAGTAGGTAGCTATACATCACTGAACCCGATGATGGAGAGATATATATATATATGCTAGAAATACTTTCTGTGCACGATTGCTGGAAATGCTTCAAAGTGATTGATCACTGTAAACAAATCAACTCGGTAGTAGAGAAAATAGGTGAGTTCTGTTTTACCGTCTTACTGTCCCGCATGGATTTCAAACCGATTTGTTTGTCCATGTGAAGACAGATGGTATACTTATCTTTAAAGAAAATACACAAGTCGCGTGAAACTCTTATATATTATTGAACCTATGGTCCTCTTGGTACTGTGCCGTATTTAAATACGGTGGAAAACCGTAAGGAATCATCTTTAAAACCACCTCGGCGATGGCCGGAGGTCTATTAGGGGACTTTGGAGGTCCAATAACAGTCGATGGCCTCTTATTCTTTGACAGACGTGAAGACAGACGTGTTATATTTCTAAAAAATAAACCATGCCGACACAGGCATGTGGATCAGTTGGATAGACATGTAATATTTTTATTGTAGAGAAATAAAATGTTGCTTGCGTCAACCTCAGACCTGCCTACCCGTATCTAAAAAGGCCATATAACATATATTTTTGATTCCATATGCTACGAAGGGGGCGATTTAAAGCTAGACTATCACTACCCCAAAACACAGTGCCTGGAGGTTACAATGCTAATGGTTGTTTGTTTGTCGGCTTTCAGTCCATTGGAGGAAGCCTATCACCTTCGACGCCACTGGCAACTGAGAGAGACAAGAATTGACAAATACAGGACACAATATAAAGACAATACAAACAGATCGGATTCCTGTCCCTCCTTATCTCTGAGAGCACCATGGCAAGATAATCCCTCCAACCACCGTACATTTTGTAAGTGTTATAATTTCTCTCAAATTGTATTTATTTAAACGCAGCTTCTACTTTGTTTGTACAAAGCAGACAATGAATGTTGGCCGGGTTTTATTCTAGACTACATGGCTACGTTAACTCAAGTCGATGTTTCTAGCACCGGATTCTGCTGACGACCAAGGTAATCAGACATCCATCAACTTGTCATTTTATTCGGATTACAGTGTCTTATTTGGTCAGCGGAGTGATGGTCTAAGGAGTCTCGGGTCTCTTGAAGGGCCAGTCTGCGGCTAACGATTCGGGAGACTCAATGACATACTGTTCAGGGAGCGTTCGGTGTACATAATTCGTCTTTAACGTGTCTGTATCTGAGAATTATTGGAGCTGTATCCCCAAAGCGAATCAGCGTTAATCCCTTGTTCAAGGTCAGATCGGATGAAGATCGTAGTGAGAACTACCTATGCAAGGAACTTATATGAAGGCCTATTCACCACATCAAAAGTTGCATGTACAATGCTTGTTTATGAATCTGGGATCGAACTATGGTTCTCGCTATGTAATTGCCCATATTTTAACTTAATTAATGGTTGCTAATATGCCAATTAGAGCATGTTGAAGGTTTGCATTTGCGATTAAATCGTGCTCTTCGAAGAATTCACATTCGTTCCATTACATTTGTAGACTACACATGCAATTTTCAACAAGCATGTAATGCTATAACATATTTACATTGGTATAGGCCGGAGAATCGAAGAGGCGTTAACATGCAAAACAGAAGTTATAAAATATACTTTCTCTTTAACTGAAACCATCATGTAGAAAAAAATCTTGGTAGTGAAAAGTCCGATTTCGAAGTGGTTTCGTTGGGAAGACGTCTAGGTTGTTTTTATTATTGACACGGACATTGCCATTATATAAGGAAATATTATTCACTCTGGCGTTATAAACCAAACCATTAAAAGAAAATAAATGTTTAAGCACCATGTATATATTGCATGTTGGATCATGTTCTTTAATGATTTACCATTGGTAGCAAGACAAAATTGATAAAATTCCAAGCTACCATCAATGAATTAACCCTATGGATCGAAATATATCTTGCTGTGCTACATTCCGTCAGTCAAATTGTCCTCGGACACATGCAGTACATCTAACAATAACACAAGCGACCCGACAGGGCAAAGAAACCCCCAGTGGTGTTATGGACCGACAATAAGCTGCTTCTGTGAATTACGACGTTAAAACGAATCTGTCACGCAATAGTCGATCATATATGTAATGTAGTACAATGAACCAGCAAGGGTGCATTCTCACTGTTCGATTAGTGGCTACCCTTGTTGGGGGGTTCCCCTCATCTGCTTTTTGTTTCATTGGCTGATTGCTTTAAACGTTATTGCCAGGTTTCGTCGGCGAAGGCAATGTGAACAAACATACGAACAAACAAAAAAATTATATTACAGAGAAAGGGGGGAACTTTGTACAGTGGAAAAAATCACAAGTGTCTGAATCAATCAATCTTTTCAAATAAAAAGGATACAAATGGGTTCCGGCTAAATGAAGTTTTTACAATGATAGAGTAGAGGCCTTTACATCAAAGATCTCTGGAGGCAATAGTGTTTTCTTTGTATGTCGTTTATTCCAATTGACCTGGGGTAAGAGGTTTATCTTAAAGAACATAAAGGCGATGCAGCGATTTGACAGGAATAGACCTCCACATAATTTCAATTATTTGATCACGATCGAATGAAGACTATAGTACCTACCGCAGTTCAAGAATACTGACTGAATGATTGATTGATTGGTGTTTTAAGTCGTGCTTTAGTGTATTTCAATTTTACGACGGCGGTGTATTCTAACAATAAACTAGCACAACCAAGATATGAAGCGTTTCCATAATATTGGAAAGTTAATTTTCCTCCAGTGCTTAGTTAAGACAGAATGCTACTCTTCAAACCAACTGCCCTTAGTCAGAGTGCGCAACAAAGTGACAGACCAGATTTTCACCAAATATAGTGAATACAAAATCGTCTTATAATCCAAATAGCCCTAATTATGAAAAAATACTAATAGAAAACCCCCAAACATAACAACAACATCAAATACACCATGCACGATAGATTAATTACAACCGACAACGAACTTGAAAAACTCTATGACTTAAACAGTGAATATATGGCTAAAAAAAAAAGATAGGGGATCGTTACAGCATAAAAATAATGATTGGGAAGAAGCTTCCTGTTAGCCTGGTGCTCTCGGGGCAACAAGATACCATAGGGTGGTTTCTCTTAACCATTAGGCCGGCTCGCAGTACGTCATGATGACGCCGTTAAACTCCAATCAAACAGGTAACAAAGAAGAACAAGATATTAAGGTTAAATATACATCAGTTTTCAATTCGTAACACTAACGTCTTCCTGATGCTTTTTGAATCCACAGTGAACAGTTAACTGATAAAAGACCACAGGTGCTGGTGATATAACTTCGGTACAGTTGACATGTTTTTATTTTTAAATAAGCATGCAACGTACTTGTGGGATAATTTACATCTCCCGATTCCTAGCCTACATTAAGCTTACTGGCATAATACTCGAAATTGAGTAGAGAAAGACTGAAGTGAAAGAACGCGTTGACTTCATTGACTAATCATCAGAGGCAAAAAATTGTACGAGAGGAAAACAAAAAGAAGAAAAAGCACAAATACTACATTGGAAATATCCAATTTTTACACGGACAACAAAATTATGTGAATTAAGTTAAATAATTAGACCTAAAAATTGTACAAAGTCGAAGTCGAATACGGCCACTGGATGTCTCTCGTTCTCCGACATTCACTATTGGATTTAAAATTGTTTACATCTTTATATTGTATAACAGATGTTAGTTTTAATTCAGATCGTAAACCCTGCTACAGTTCTAGGTACAAATTCGATATCAAATATTGTGATATATATTTAACATACATCAGTACAGATATGGTACATAGCATTTATTAGGTGGGCCTGTTATGAGCAGCTCAACGAAAACCATATAGAAATATTTGTTAACTGCTTTTGTCTAGTAGCAAATTATAATAACTATTAATGCAATAAATCGTGCTATAGCATTGCATTACGGTTCGAAGAGTTTATGGACAGGGTGCATTAGTTATAAAATAATTGGATAAAAAATAATAGGCTACTCAATGCCTTGTGTGGTCATTTTAAATATAAACACAGTGATAGCTATTGCTAATTGTCTATTTAATGGGTGTTAAATAATGACGCGAAACTAAAAAGCTTGTTTGTAGTAACACGGGGTGATTATGTGAATTTGGGTAAAAAGTCTATTTCGTTTCGATGTGTATTCTTTCTATTTTATAGATTTATGACATATACAATATTTAAGAATTCTTTTTGTTAAAATGTCACAAGCAGTGTATATATTTCTCAGTATCAAAGCTCTTTCTCTAAAGATTACTGACCGAATAAAACCCTGATTTGTGGCTGGGTGCTTCGAGTCTAATAAAATACAAGCCATCCAGACATAAATCCGGCTTTACTCGCATTAACGTGGCCTACAAATGTGATTAACAAAATGAGAGTCGTATCTGGAAAGATTGCCTTATTATCCCGTACGTGTGTTACAGTGTCTGCGGATTGTGGCAGAGAAAACGACATGAGTTGTGTGGTAGCCTGGTGATAATCAGACGAAAAATACCAGATACTCGATCCGAAAATTAATACTCAATTACCATTGAGCCGGTCAGTAATAAATCGCGGCAAGGTTGGCAGTAAATTCGTTCATGCCTTCAAGGTCTAAAGACAAATATGACACGCTACTGCGCATCAAGACATCGCCAACAATCAACCCAGTAACAGAGGCAGTGCTGTTCAGTAGTAGTCAATTTCGTAAATTAGTGTTTTTCTTTAAGAAGCTATGTTTCATCAAGACAAACTATCAAGATAAATTTATTAGGTTAAAGGATGAATAACATTTAATAAAAAATAAATTATAGAGGAATGTGATCTTTCTTATCTGTCAACAATGATCATCAGCGACCTTGCAGTAAAAGAGGGCTGGTCTGACGAAAGCGCGCTTAAAATGGTTCCTTAACCAAGTAGACCGTTTAACATTAGGATATAACCTGGGCTAGAAGACAAACTGATGAAAAAAAATCGTAACTCTACTCCTATCCGCGGTTCAAATTTTATATTGTCACCCGCAATCAATGTTTGCAAGGAATGGTGACTAAATAAGATACGCTCCTGCACAATTTAGTGCTAAATGTTTTTTCAGTCTTTTCTGTAATCTGCTAATCTGTAGAATTTTATAGGAGTAAAACTTCAGATAACCGAATTTATGACAACAGCATGGCAACAACCAAATCCATAAATTAACAGCAATAGTTGTTTAAATGTGATCTGTTGTCAAACATTCAAGGCTGCTTGCTTCTTGTTTTTTGTCAGAACCTATAACTCTTTCAAAACTACGAAATGCCAGAATTGAGATACCAGCATAAGTCTGAGATGGACGACCATAAACAACTGTCCGCATCCCTCCACCCCACGCCCCCCGCCCCTCCCCACCCACACACAGTTACTGGAATAGTTTTAGAATGATTGATT
>JAQQZZ010081757.1:0-19222 GCA_030265115.1 Mopalia vespertina
ATTTGAGTTGTTAATTTTTTGGTAAATTAGAGATGGTCCCCGGCGAACAGCTAACTGCTAACTGCCAACCGCAGACTGACTTCACAGACATTTCATTGCGATTGAAATTTGTGGTTGAAAAAAAATAAATTAAAAACTGTATATATCTTTGTTTTTGTTTATAAAGACAATTGTTCATGTATATTTGTGTTAAATCCAAATATATAGCTCCCCAGGAAAGCAGACGCTATACTAACAACCGAAAACCAGGCAAATGGCTGAGTTAGAAAGCATTAATAGACGTACTATGTTGATTTCAACACAGAGCAGTCTAAGAAACAGAGCCTTGACTGTCAAAGGCTTATTCTGGGCTGTGTCGAGAACAATAAGAAGCTTTACTTTCAATCAGCTTACATAATAGTATTTTTAAAAGCCTGCGTCGAAATCCGATTTTATCACCAAGCCTTCTACGTCCTAATTTAAGGTCTGTATCAAACTTCAAATTTTGAAGTATCGGAAAGGCTTAAAAACTTGGTTGCTGTCCTGATATTTTGGGTAACTTTCATTATCTTTTAACATTAGTCTGCATTTGCAGACGTTTACTGATTCTGATAAAATTGGAATACAAGCCGATCCTTTGTCACTTGTCTACAGATGACAACGCTAAAGTACAAGTGTAATACAAAACTTATTGATAAAGAAGTAATACAGGTTTTGTTCGTGAAACCATCTGTAAGTCACGAACACCTGTAATGAACATAAACATTTGAATAATTAGCGCGGATATCCGATTATAGTTGTGTACAAATCTATGTTAATCGTGCCAACAATGCGTCCACTAATCACTGGCTATCTAAAGACAGATCCCAGTCAAATCACTGAAAATTGAACCAATGGGCTTAATTTTACAACCACGTGAAATGCTTTTATGGATTTCTGTCTCAACTTTTTAAAATCCCAGAAAATCTCCAGGTTTCAGTTGGTGGACCTTCTGACCTCGGGTCTCGGGCAATGCGTCCCCCCTTCCACCCCACCTCCCCCCTGCCAATAGCCTTGACTTGCCACTTAACTCGCCAGCCTTGTTGATATCTTGGCCAATCTATTATCTAAGCGTATATCTTGACAGTAAACCGGGGTCCATTTAAATACAAGGTAAGTTCATAGTTCCAAAGCGGAACTAATAATAAGCTGGAAAAAAATCAGCCGAAAGTTGATCAGACTCCTAACACAATTAAGAATTTAAGTGACTCCAAACTCCATTTGATATCCAGGTCAGTCTATTGTTGATGGAATTAACCGTATCGGTAAATCTTGATAAATATGAATTGTGAAGCCATTGAAGACTACGCCAGTCTGACAGAACGCTTATAGAGGAAGGTTAAGATCGGTAATAAAATGGATATCGAACCGAGTTCAGTCTACACTCCTCCATCAATCATTATAACAAGATAGTATAGATACAAAGGCGGAGTGGATCGCTTTCAGTTTGTTACGGGTTTACCGATCTTTTTCTTTCGGTGTGTTGCCTCAAAGGCCAAGATTTATCTATAATATAATTATATAATAATAAGAATGAACACTCTATTTAATGGCATAAATGAAATGACAAAAAACGAAAATAATAAACGTGTTGATGATGTGATGGATTTCATCACTACCGACAAGAGATTCTTGTCATTTGTAGGCTATCTGTTAGCATACCTGAACACCTGCAAGGTGTCAGGTTATAAGTCAATACTCCCCATTCCAGTGAACGTTGACAAGTGGCCTGCTCGAGCCTGGCCTTCATCTATCTATGACTTTTTGTTTTTCAGAAGCAAACTAATCTGAAAGCGACAGGCCATTGTTAATTTAAGTGAATTAAGGATTTTTTTCAGACTTTATTACATACCGGTCCATCGCTTGATTTTTCTTTGTTAAGAATCAATTCATAGCATTCTTCTTATGAGACAAAATAGTCCCGATGACCAATAAGTTATGCAAAAAAGAGTATCGTGGCTTTTGTTTGAGTATGTCATTGTGTCTTTTCGTGTGTTTTGTCCCCAATAACCTGTTTTCCTTTCTTTATCCAAGTGGATCCTTGTTGACGATATTTCTCTAATAATTACCTTTTCTATTTCCGTATTGATAGTAATTAGCCTTTGACCATCTCTGTGCATTGTTTCTCGGGAGAATTAGCAACAGAAGGCTTAAGTCCAGTTCAATCAGGTAGCTTTAATAGTTCCAGACGAGGCCTCTTGGCGAGTATTGACGTAGAACAGTGGCTGTAGCTTGCCGCATGTCTATTCTTAATTTCCTGATTTCAGGTAGCGATGTCAAGACATAAATAGTTGTGTACAAAATGCGAGAGAAACAAACTACTTTTACCTTACATACTTAAAGATTCCATAATGGCCAGTAACGCATTTTTTAATATGTCGAATCTTCTAATAAATATGTACCCAGCTACTTTGAAGCCATTTCTTCAAGAACTCTTTTCCAATAACGGCGACTGCGACTGTCAAATATTTGTTTTGCACTCCATGTTCTTCTAACTAACATTTTGATTCAGGTTCATATTGACTTAATCCTCATCGGGGATCTCTATTCACCTTGTAAGTATAAATAAGGTTTCTGATATGTCAGATGTTTGCCTGATTTCACATTTGAGATTGGGCGATTACTCGATGGTCTTGTCCGTACGATCAGGAGCCAACGCTTATCTGGTAAAAATCGGCCTGTTTAGTGTACACACCATCTCCCAGTGAACATTGGTGAACCCAACATCAGTTGAACGACTAACGATCCGCCCACTTGTGGATGATGACCCTTACCCACCATTGCACAAACCTGATGTGGATACATCTGACGCACTCTCACAGCTCAACATTTGTTAAACCAACATGAATCTGAATCACTGATGACCGGTATTGGTCCACATCAACAACCTTGTCAATTTGAACCAATCAAATCGTCCATATTTAAAGCTTTTGGTAGAGATAACGACAGACGTGTCATCACTGACTGATTGATTGATTGATTGGTGTTTTACGCCGTGTTTTAGAATATTTCACTTACATGATGGCGGTGTATCCCAAAACAACCATAAAATGTGAGGTGTTTTGATTATGTTGGAAAGTTTATCTTTCTCCAGTGCTAAGTAAGGACAGCATTGCTATTCTTCAAACAAACAGCCCTTAGCCAGAGTGCTGACATGCCATAGAGATATTAAACAAAAGTCTTTTAAATTTCATCGTTTGTCGGATTAATTGAGTGAATCTTGCACACTGCAAAACCAAATAAAAAAATACTCCGTTTGACCACACATCCTTGCAAAAGTATGATTAAGAAGAATGTCGAAAATTCTGTTGAAAGGGTTCCAAAAAGTCGACTTCGTGTATTCAACCAGTTAATTCTCAATTAAGGCCTAGGATCTGACGTATATTAGTTCTATGGGAATTCCATCCTGTGGCAAGAAAGCCTGGCACATATTCAAGAACGTTTCCACATAATGGTAATTCAGAACAGCATCTAGCTTATATCTTTGTTTATATCCAATGGCAAGTAGCTCGGAAGACGACTAGCCGCTGACAACAGATTAAATTACAGGCAAAGCCCGCAAGCCCCTCAATGCATCCGGCGGATGTCCAAAAAACAAACAATATTTGCAACTTAATTATCCGATTTCTGTTTTCTATAGAGCATGGTTTTAATTGCCGTTCATTTTATCTCCATAGTTTGGAATTTCTTCCACAAAATGTTAGTCACAAGTTTTCACTTCCTGCTTGGTGATTAACGACCGGGGAAGAGAGTATGCGGCTCAGTCCACACTGCTCAAAAAACAACACAGGGCGGTCTGATAGATGCATAGTTCTATAATACAGTGTAGCTTTATTTAGATATACAAAGTTAGAGTACATATAACTGTGTAACTTCAAGTTTTTTCACTTACCGGCTAGTATGATTTCAACTAGTGCTGTCCAATAATATTTTATGTATTGAACTTTCTGGCACATTGCATTTGCCAAGCGAGATTTGAAATCGCCCAATTAGCCTTGTTAAAAATACGGAAATACGGTTCAAGTATCTGTTGCCAATCCGCCATTTTTCTCCCATCCTCCGACACAGACTGTAGACTTGAAATCTTAGCAGAAGGGCCAGCAACTGCCACTTTTTAGACATGTATACCTTATAAAAGGATACAGAATGTATGGGGATATTTAACCTGTATTAAGCCGGTAAGTTTATTTAATTGAAGATTTGATGTAGCCAATTACACAATTTGGGGCGCTAAAACACAGTAGCTAGGAGGTCCGAATGACCGAGGGCCGCAAGCAGACAAGCGCCAGTATGCAAGTAACGGCTCAATGTGTCAAATGAAAACCCTGAAACTGTTCATATAAAAGTTCAGTCCTTGGGCGTCAAAGTCGTTCTGTAACATTAAACTGCCCGTTACATCGAATGACCTGATTTGGTACAAACCCAAACCATTGTCGCAAAGGAAATTTCAATCCACCATGCCCATGGTGTCTAGAGAGACTTGTTTGAGACGGTTTTTTTGTTGTTTTTTTTAAGCTTTATTTTCCTGGGCGCAGTGAGCATAGCTCATAATGTGCCCATCATGGCAATTTGAAATGTATACATAGATAAATAAAATGGTGCATAAAGTGCATTTAGCATATATAGTGTGCAGTGAGATTGGTGGGACGGATTTTTACCGCTTATTCCCGATTCCTCGGTCGAAAGTTTACACGGTTGGAACCACAGTCAGTTGACAGTTTATACCACGATAAAATTGCAAAACGTGGGCGTCAATTCTTAATAGCGTTTCGAGTAACCGGCCCCTGGTCAACGTCTCGGAGAATATACAGATCATTTTAATAAATGGTAACCCATTTGATCGACGAAGGCTTCTCGAATCCTGAATGAATTTGACATGGCGTGTCCACAGTTATTGTCCGCGTTTGTGGGGAAATCAGAACCATCGGTTTACTTTGAAGCCATCGATTAACTTAAAAAAATCTGGATAAATTTGAATATAGCACCCATTGAACAATTCAATAATAGGGTATCGGACCGCGTCAATCCGTGCCTCTGTGTATCCAAATGCATACATACTGCTCTTGTTCTTACGCTAATTTACTGCCATTGTTCTCATCATAGGTAATGTTTCTTTTTATTACAGTGGGCTAATACTTTCTCTCTTACACTATATACCTAGTGCTATACACTTACTGCTCTGTTTTTTACACGAACGTGCGTACTCCTCCGGTTTTTACACTAGCTTACTGCACTCGTTTTTACACCAGGTTACTTATCTCCTTTTACACTAGCTAACCGTTTTAGCTTTTACACGAACTTCAACACGCACTCGTATTTTTGTCCTAGCAGTCATTTGCTAATTTACTCCGGATAATAAATGAAATCCAAGAGAATACAAATGAGCAATTTGATGATATTTGTGACATCAGCATGTGACGTTAGACACATTGAAACTTGTCGAATTAAAACTGAACTTTGGACTATCATAAATTTGACGAGACTTTGATAAAAACAGGGCCTGTTACAATGTGGTAGAAAATCACAAGCAACGACAACTTAGAGGATCATGGTTTATTTAATGTGTACAGTTTAAAAGTAATAAAGAAACCAAACATGTCTGTTGTCATTGTCTCCTTTGGCAATGTTATAGGCTGGTCACATCTAGTTCTCAGCCTGACCAGTATCAGACTTATAAGAACAAATTTTAGTCACTCTGCTTCGATTGAAATTTTTGTTTGATAAAAATTACTGTTTGAAAAACTGTATACATCTTTGTTTCTGTCTATTTCTACAATTTATTTATGTATATTTGTGTTAAACCATACTTGTCTGCTAAGCTCCTCAGGTAAGCAGACACTATACAAACAACAAAAAGAACAACGATAAGATCCAATCTAGAAAACATGGCTGGTTTAGAAAGCATTAATAGACTTACTAATCCGATATCAACATAGAACAGTCTAAGAAACAGAGCCTGGCTGTAAAAGTCTTATTCTGTGTTGTTTTAAGAGCAATAAGAGGCTTAACTTTCCATCAGCTAAGATAATGGGTTTTAAAAAGCCAGCGTCGAAATCCCATTTTATCAGTAATTTCTGTATTTCCCAATCCATGGTGTTAAACCGACACCACGTAAAGTTAAAAGTATCTGAAAGAATTATAAACTTGTTTGTTGCCGGAATATTTCAGTACTTTTTTGTGCAAAAGACAAAAACATACTCCAATGAGCCGCAGTAAACATACTGTATACAAAAGTTTTTAAAAAATGTCATCAAGGCTGTGTAATTAGATTTCGTTACCTGTTAACATAATTTTACATTGACAGATGAAACATCTAGGGCGACCTTTTTAATACTATTTTACAGATCATAAAACCAGATAACCTCACTAAGGTATAAGTGTTATACAAGTCTTTCATTTTAAAGAAGTAATACAGATTTGTTCATGAGACCAATCCATCTGTAACTAGACTGTAAGTCAAGAACACCGATTGCATTAAACGCGGATATCCGATTCTAGTTGCAGAACAAATTTATGTAAATTGTGCAAACAATGGTCTAACTAATCGCTGTGTATCTATATAAAAATCCTAGTCAAATCAGGAAGAGAAAGATTCGTCACCTTTACGTGAAACTATCTATACCCTCACAAACAAATTATATAGGATTCTATAGGTTTTTGTTATTTCAATGGAATCCTATAGGATTTTATAATTATCCTACCGGATCCTATACAATTTCCAAAATCCTATATGATCCTATACGATGTTTCTGTAAGGGTAAGTCAAGAACACCCTCTCAATTGCCATAAAACTACATGTATGTAGGCCATAAACGCGGATATCCAAATCTATGTAAATCGTGCCAACAATACGCTCGCTAATCACTGGCTATCTATATACAGATCCCAGTCAAATCACGTAGAGAAAGATTACCCATCTTTACCTGGATGACAAGTTGTGGTCGTTCTACCATATAGCCAATGTAGCTCAGTCGGTTTATAGAGTGCTGGCCGTGCTAGTCAGAGACCAGAGTTCGAATCCCGGTGGAGACGAGCTAAATGTTTTTTCTCTGCAATTAAAAATTATACAGAAATTATTACTCTAGTTGGAAGATCGTTGGAGGAAAGATACATGTTCTTTCTCCACAACAAAAATATATACAAATTCTTTCGCTAAAGCCACTGATAAACGAAGGCACGGTTTCCTACGATCGTCAGAACAGACGTTAGAGCAGTTGTATACCCTCACGTTGATCAAAGAGCCTATCTGACAATGTGGAAGTTGTTTGTTTTGTATATGAACGATATCTCACACCCTTTATATATCCCTGATAATTATTTTGTACTGAAACGTAGACAATGCTTCAAAGCTGGACTGAAGTGTCTCAGATCTTTACTTCAACCATTTCGTAAAATACTGACGAATGAACCACTCGTTTTCACTACTCCAGAGGATGAAGTCTTGAAGAAATTTTACAAAAGCTTTGACTGGGAAAACTCTAGACTTATATGTATGATTAATATAGAGCTATGGTATACGAGGAAACATTTAAATCTCACTAGACAAAAAATACTGGTAGGAATGGAGTGCTGAAAAAGATCCAATGGGCGTTATTTTACAATTACGTAAAATCGTTTTCGCGATTTCCGTGTCAACTTTATAAAATCCGAGGAAATCTCCAGGCTTCAATTGGAGGACCTTTCGATCTCGGGTCTTGGGTCTCGGGCAATGCGCCTTCTCTCATTAGCCTTGGCTTGACAGGTTCCAAGGTTCCATCTTTGTTGATATCTTGGCCAATCTATTATAGAAGCAAATACGCTGAGAATAAACCGGGGTGCCTTTTAATATAAGGTGAGTTTATAGTTCCAAAGTAAAAATAATAATAAGTTCGACAAATCAGCCTGGAGTTGATCAGACTCCTAACGTTATGAAATTGATGTGAGACCGGATAAATCTATTTGATATCCAGGTCAGTCTATTGTTGATGGAATTAACCGTATCAGTAAATCTTGATAAATATGAACTGTGAAGCCATCCTAGACTATGTCAGTCTGACAGAACGCTTATAAAGGAAGCTTTAGATCTGTGATAAAATGGATATAGGGCCAAGTTCAGTCTACACTCCTCCATCAATCATTATAACAAGATAGTATGGCTGCAAAGGCAGAGTAGATCGCTTTCAGTTTCTTTAAGGGTTAGCTGTACTTTATCTTTCGGTAGGTTGCCTCAAAGGCCAAGATTGAACTATATGATAATAACTATAACAACTATGAACACTCTACTTCATGGAATAAATGAAATGGAATTCATCGCTAACTCCAAGAAATTCTTGTAATTTGCAATCTTTTGGTACAAATCTGTTGGCATACCTGTACAATAAGTGCACATTGAGGATTCCCATTCCCCACAATGCTCTTTGTTGTGAAGTGTTTAGTTCATATAACTGTAAAACTTCAGGCGTACAGTTTATTAGCCAGTGTAAACATGTTGAAATGTTCCGTCAGTCTTTGTAATTATATTGTTTATTATCTACAATTTGAAGCAATGTTTGTACTGAATGACTAAAAGAGGGACAAGAGATAAGCTACTTGGCTTAAATTGTATCTCATTATGAATAAAATTCTTTATAAACCAAGGCCAAGATTGAGGCGCCTTTTATGTGTTTCAGGCGTCGTTAGATTTTCGTAGAGTGAACAGATACATTTACATTTTAACTGCCCGCTCGATCGACCGTCAGCAATATCAAAAGAGGGCTTCATTTCACGATAAAGACGTGTTCTTTGGGTGAATGGGATGAAGGTTAAAAGTCAAACATCCTATCAGCGAACTTTGACAGCAGGCCTACAAGAGCCAGTTATCTCTGACGTTTTGTCTTTCAGGATTAAACTTATCTGAAACCGACACGTCGTCAGGAATTTAAGTGAATCATTCCATTAAGCTCATTTTTCAGACTTTATCACATCGTCGCTTGCTTGTTCTCTTGTTAAGAAGGTGGAGGCAAGCAAATTTTTCTCTCTTCATTTATTCAAAATATATAGCATTCCTCTACTATCCTTGTGAGATGACACAAACAAAATTGTCTGAATGATCAGCAAGTTATGAAAAAAGAATATCGTGACATCTCTTTGAATGTACGGTTGTGTCTATTTTGGTCTTCTGGCCCCGATAACATTTTCCTCCTTTCTTTCTCCAACTGGATCCTTGTTGGCGATATTTCTCGAATAAATACATTTTCTATTACCATAACAATAGTAGTTAGCCTGTGGCTATCTCTGTGAATTGCTTCTCCGGAGAATTAACAACAGAAGACTCAAGTCCAACAGAATCAGGAAGCCTTAATAGTGCCCGATGAGGACTCTTGACAAGTATTGACGTAGAGTAGTGCCTGTGGCTTGCGGCAAGTCTATTCTTAATGGCCTTATCTCTACTAGAGCAGAAAAGAAATAAGACGTAATGTGCGTAATGTCACAAATCTGTTTCACTTTACCTACATTTTATAAGTTTAATAATAGCCTACACCCTACATTTTATAAGTTCAATATTAGCCGTCACCCTACATTTTATATGATTTATAATAATAGCTTTCAACATACATTTTATATGTTTAATAATAGCTTACACCCTACATTATATACGTTTAATAATAGCCAACACCCTACATTTTATAGGTTTATTAGCCTACACCCTACATTTTTTAACCTGTCACATTTACTGAGAATTATACACCCAGCGAATTTGAAGTTATAGCTAGTTGGTTTGTTGGTTGGTTGCTTTATTGACTAATTGATTGATTTATTGATTTGCTCGATCGATTGATAGAGTGATTGTTCGATCGATTGATCGATTCCATTAAACACCAATATAACGTCATAGATATAAAGGATTTTCCTTTATGGTTCCTGCAGTGCTAAGAATAGCATTCGGGGGCATATTTGAAGGATAAAGCCTCAAACTAAAGGGCATCGGGTTGAAGGCAGGTAAAACTCTATTTTTCTAGGCTTAAATGTATTTATTTTTCTTAGACTATTAGCAATGCTGTTCTAATTGCTTCTTTAAATAGTATGATAGTTTGAGTCCGTTGGGGTTGTATCCGCTACAAAGTCATTATTAAATAGCATTCCAATCATTCTATATCAATAAATTATTCATTAATTATCGCACAGGGGAGCAAAGTAGTGCTATTCTTGGCTCGTGATATTTTTGTATTGTAATTCTCTCAATGAATCCCTATTCCCAGTTGACACAGTATCTATTACATTAATTACACTGCAACAGATTATTCTAGCATTAGATATGAAGCTATCCTGTGTGTTGTATCCATTTATATGTGTCACCTGATAAAACAATAATAGCGAAGAGCTATTGAGTGCAGAAAGCATCAGTCGGAATCAAGGTGGGGTCACTGGACGGTTTCTACGATAATCAATAAAATGAATTCTTGTCGCCTTAAATTTATAGTTTAAGAAAACCGCAAAATCACCGAAAACTGGTATCGGATTGTCTATATCTCTAAATAAAAATATACAGGCATTGCACACAAAGAGACACGGCTTTCAAAAGACCTCGTATCGATTTTCCTAAAACCATTACTTTCCATTCTGTTTCTTCTAAACGAAATATGAGGACGGAATTTCGTTTCGGTTTATTGAATAAATTGCCCAATTTAAGTAATAAATGTATAATGTTATTCGACACAAGAGTTATAGCTCAACGGTAAATACATGTATAATGTTATTCAACACTTGATGAATAGTTCAATTATAATCTACTGTCGATTGCCGTAAAACCTTTCAAACATCGTTAAATATTAACTATTCAAATATTAACGGGGATTTCCCGTATACCACCATGTAACATATCCCATAACACCCGCCCCATCCCAATAATTATATTGTAATGTAGCTTCGAAACAGTCCAGATTTCACGTTAACAAGATTGTATCCATAAATATCTCTATATTCATTTGAACAGGAAACAGATACTGTCAGTTTTGACGAAATGCTAAGGTTATTTCAACCCCTAGGAGAAAACAGCGTAAGTGCTTACAGTCAAGTGGATACTTGCATATTTACCCAAGTGTATATACAATTTAATGAACAACATGAGCACTACCACATTTACCAGTTTACACAAACTGCTATCTTGTGTTAACAAGTAAATGTGAAGAATAAGACGGCTATATAGTAATGCATATGTATGGAAGAACAGTGATACTATTACATCGATTTGCGTTCAGTGTCAATCTATATCAGCGATTCATATATCGGATAAACGCAATATATCACGCTTCAAATAGTCTAGCGCTGCACCTGAGCGTGAATCCGAGCTCATTTCGCCAACGGTCTTTTCGCACAGGTTCTAGCGAACAGAACATATGACGGTTTCATTTCATGGCATCTATGACGACTCTTCTCGCTTTGGTTTGTTCGCATTCCAAAAAACAACCCAATTATTGATGTTTAGTCGTTTTATTGTAAATCAAAGACGACAAACTTAAATCGACTCTCCTGTGGTTATCTCTAGTGCATAAAATTGTAGTTTTCAGTTGATTTGGGTTGTGGAAAATGGCAATTGTTTGAAATTTGATTTGAAGGATATGTCCCAATGAGAGTATTTTAGCATACCTAATGCACCAACCGTTAAACTACTACAATCATTCAGAATTAGCGCTAGAATTATAGTATTGTTCAGTAATTAAAAATATTTCATAAACTGCATAGAGTTTGAAAGCACAAAAAAACGGCGTTAGGGTACAAAACATGTTATTTGGACAAACCTCGTCATTAACCATTTAGACGTATCTACGCATTTTACACAACACAACGCACTGTGCGAACAACTTAATATGTTTTGTTAATATTGATCCTTTCTAGTTTCTACTACAAATAACTTCGCACTTTATCGTTCGAGACATTCTTTTAAGTGCATATAAACCAATACTTATATGGACGAGATTTAATACCTGCCACGAGACTGTCCACTGCAACTAGAATATTTCTTGCATAATAATGAATGTAATCAAGTCAGAAACGATATGACATGAACAGTCCACCATACTTGAGTTACTAAAATGACTTACTATCTCAAACACGATTATCAAAAGTATCAGCACATTCAAAACACAAATTCTCAAAATTTCTCTTTACAGGCACATTTTATTGTTGTTGTTTTTTTAATTTACTTTCACTTTTTTAGATTGTAATATTTCTCTATGTACTGAAAAGTATCTTCAGAATCAAAAGACTACAGAATATGGTATAAATGCATGCGAATGTTTCTCCTGTGGACAGATCGATCAAGCAGATATCTGTAGTATTACTAAATCAATTTGGTTTCTACGTTAATTAGAGCAGAATGTGGTATAACTGAAATAAGTTATGATCACGTCTGCGGATTGACTTTGATAATAGCATTTGGATCGCAGACACTTACCGGAAGTCAATCAGTCACTCCTCACGACCGTGATTCAAAAGTGTTAGCATATAGATCAGTGTCGAGACTAATTACTGCGGACAGAACGGACCATGTTCACAAAATGTCAATATACCATGGTTTCGATAACTCATATTAAAGTGGTAAAACCTACATTAAGCCGACATGCCGACATGATTTCGTAGTTACGTGTAAATAGACTGTATATTCCAATAAAAGCAATTCAAATATCCAAACCAACTCTATAGCATGGTAAATATAAATCGTCAGGCAGTCCATATGCTAACTAGATTGTTAAATTTCTTTTGGATCATTCTGTATATCGATGACAGTATATTACAATAAAAGCCATTCAAATATCCAAACCAACTCTATATCATGGTAAATATAATCCATCAGGCAGTCCATGTGCAAGCTAGATTGTTAATTTTCTGTTGGATTATTCCGTTTATCGATATTTCCTAGCGCAGCAAATTGTCAAGAAGGACGAAATATATTGACGGCTCTAATAAAATTATTGTTAAAAAAATAAAAAAAAGGATTGATGTACCAGAATCATATTTTCATCAGTCTAGTTATCAAAATATAGTGACATAACATTAAAAATATAAATACTGTATAATGTGTTAGTATCGTCCGTGTGTATAACTCGTCCGTGAAGGCTTAAATTCCCGCAAGGTTTTGTCTGCTTAGACTGGGCTTCAAAATGTTATATTGGGATCTTATGATGTTCATGGTGCTTTTTTAAATCTGATGAGAAAAACATTTCCTGTTAGCCAATCTTAAAATATCATTGTCATCGTCCAATTAAGTTTTAAAATTCCACAAAAAAAGAGTCATTCTAGCATTCTATACATTATATTAAATATTTACAATAATGGTGTAATACCAAGAGAATATCCTTCAGGCAATAAAAAAAAGCATGAATCAAATGAATATTATTTTTCTTCTCTGTTGAGGGATTATTTTTTTGTTTGTGTATCATGTACTGGTTCGTTCATATTTATAATTGTGTCTTCATTTAATACTTTCTACCAAGATATTTACGGTGAATTAGGCATTCGTGGACATAGTATGACTGTCTCCGCTTCAATAATTATTAGATAGTCCGACATCTTGGTGGAAACCTTCATAAATATTGGCTCCGTTTTACCAAAACAATACTTACTTAAATTGTTTGTCAGTACTCTCGTCCGGGAAATTAGTCACAGCTTTAAAGGGAGATAATCCCATAAAAAGAGAAAATCAACAAAGGGAGATAATTATTCAATGGGAGATATCTTCAGAGGAAGAAAGTCATTTTGTGTGAAAAAAAAACTCACCCTTCAAAAAGTTTGTGTTCTTAAATATACCAAAAAGGTACCAAAATGGTACAGTTGATCAAAACATTGTTGAACACTTGGGAACAATTCTCAGACAGGCTCCAGTACCCGTAACCGGACATATACATTTTAAATGATAAAGTTGCCAAACGCCTGGATTTCACTCAAAAGATTACCATGGTTTAAGAGCAGTGCAATTCCAAAGAACGCCTTTCACGTCTGGAGACAACGAATGTGTCCAAAACGAGTCTTTCATTCTTCGGAACCGCTTGTACTACAACGGCAGAAATAATCAAGAGAGTTTCCAGATAACGCTAAGTGAGCACTGAACCTGTTTCATATCTGTCTATATCTAAGGTCAATCTCCTGTAAGAATGGTATGCTCCCGTTATAAATCTAGATCATTGTGAATGACAAGGGCGTTTGTTTATCCTAAAGGAATTGAGCAGAATGTTCTACAGGTATTGTTTGGGTTTGTAGGACAATGAAATCAATCCGTTGACATTGAAGGAATAAAATGATAATTTCAATAAATCTGGATCAATTTGACTATAGGACGCGTTACTGAAGAATACAAGTGTGGCATTTCTTACAAAGGGGCTTTCTAAGATGCATTGTAACATAGGGCATCGGACCAAGCCAATTTGAGTCACGCTTTCTCTATCAATCAATTTTGGCACAGAATATGAAAGCTGCTGTCAATAAATAACTTCTATGTCCCAGTTCTTACACTAATTTACTGCTCTTGTTCTTGCAATAGCTAACTGCATGTTCTTGTTCACTTTCTTGTTCTAACACTAGTTTACTTCTCTTGTTCATAAAAGCATTCACTGCCCCTGTTCTTACATTAGTTTCACCTTTATGACTTGTCCTGTTTTTACGAAACATTCCTGCTCCTGTTTCTACACTATTACTAACTCCCGGTGATGCTACAAATAAATAAATCCGAGGACGATATAATAATAAGGTTCCTTGCAGTCGATTGGTGTTAAATATATATTAAGAAATATTATAAACCATCTGGTGCATCGTAAAAACTCACAAGCTATAGGAAGTCATAAGAAACGACACCTTATTGCATTGTGGTGTAATATATATATATATATGTTATTAAGGGTTCTGTCAAGGCTAACATAGAAGACTTGCAAATTTCTGCTCTCATGTAATACACTGGACAGATCCTATCGAGTCAGTCTTGACCATTACCTTTTACTCCTACTATAAGTAAATATTTCATAACCATATAAACTACTAACCTGCAATAGAGACGAAACATTGTGTAAAGTTATTGGAGCTGTATGCAGGATCAGAATAACATATTAAGCAATTTCCGATTTCAGCTCAGTGTATGAAACTTTTACGGGCCTAATAAAGAACGGTATTAGGCCCGTTCTTTATTATATACAATGTTTTGGCCAATAGTAAAACCTCAAATTTGCTACCTCACACCGTTAGTATTCACTATTTAATCTCCTCCAATTTAGAAATAATCGTAAGTAAAAAAACAGACATATAGTAATAGTCCTAACAGTTTCGATATAATAGCATGAGATTTCTAAGAGACCGAGTCCTCAATCTGATTGTTTTGTTGTGTGTTGTTTTTGTTTTTTGGTTGTTTGGGGGTTGGGGTGGGGGAGGCTGTTTTTTATTTCGTTTGTTAATTTTTTGTTTTGTAATATGCGCTTTTGAGAACATCTGAAGTTTTTTTGATTTTCTGCTTAACCGGCTAAACCGGATTTTTATCATCACGTTTTTTGGGGTTTTTTTTTTTTGTCAGGCAAACAAAATTAAATTGTCTTTTACAATGTATTTATTTTTACTGACGTTGGTAAGCAGAATGAGGTGCATCAGCAAATTTTTGTTCGTTGAATGTCGATGAACCAATTGTTAATTACAATTGCTCGGCAGTTATTTGCTGTAATCTGTTGTATCGTGGAACTTCAGTGGCTTCGTACTTAAGCATGTTCCAAATAATATTAATACAATAATAAATAGATATTGACATTAAAGATGGGTTAAAATTCATGTGCGTTTATAAATCTTGATGGAATATTCACAGAGTTAAAACAATTGTTTGTCGCATTAGGAAATTGCTAAATAGCAGGTCTGTTATGTTGGGGATAATATATAGACTGTATTAGTTCATTGAACAGAAAATTCTGCAAGATGAGACCCGTGTACGCGGGAATAGATTGATTTATTGGTGTTTTACGCCGTGCTTAAATGTATTTCACTGATATGACGGTGGTGTATTCCAACAAAAATTGATACTAGCACAACCAAAATGTGAAGCGTTTCAATAATGTTGGAGATTAATTTTCCTCCAGTGCACTCTACAGAATACTCTTCAAACAAACTGCCCTTAACCAGGGGGCGTGGGAATCGAAAACACAATCCTGGAGCCAAGCACCAAATAACCAATAGTAAATGTCAGCCATCATGCGGATTCCGTCACCCAGAATCTGCTACCGGTCACCCACAATTAAGAGAGTTGACCACACGGCAACCGCTGCTGAAAGTTCTTATAAGACACGGAAACCACGATGATATATGCCATTATCTTGATATTCAGGTCAGACTGGTGTGAAATCAATCACATTTATCAATAAATCTAGATCAATATGAATTGTTGAAGCTAGTATAGTCGTTACAAGTCTGGCATGTGTCTAACAAAGATTCTTTGAACCCGTGGAAGGATATAACCGGTTAAGTTGAGTCTAGCCTCCTTCACAAATCATGATAACAACATAAAACGAATCTTTTTGTAAAGAGCGATTTCTTTTTCTTGGCTGATAATTATTACCGCTGCTTTGGTCGATTGCCGTTTAAACCCAGGTTAAATTCGGTCGAAGGTGATAAGTCCCATTTTTAATTTCATATAGTCTCGCATAGTTTACGTGGGATTCTTGCAACAAACACTATGTTAGCGTCCTTCGCGTAACTGTTGCAAAATTGCAGGACAGCCATCAAGAAAGGTCATTATGGCTGTCACTTTAATAAAGTAACATAGTCATCTATCAGCGAAAGCCTGTCTGGGGACATTTGATAACTATTAAATCGCTATGTCAAAGGTAACAATAAACCCAACACATTTCTGACCACAACTACACATTAATCAATATAATTTAGTATAGCATGTAAGACTTCCATGTGGATACCAGCTTCTTAGTTTATAGGCGCAACGTTTCAATCTCATTTTTTCTTTGAAATGAGATTAAATTGAATCAAGAATATGGGCCTATATAAAAACAGTTTACCACTATAGCTGTTTAGATGCGTCACAAATTGGTATTCTTACGATTCAGTTTTGCAACAACCGTATTTTGTTCGAACCGGCAATAGACTGTCATCACCTTATTTTGAACAGATTCCAGTTCAGAAAAATTTTGCAGGTTGAAACCTGTCCGGGAATCGAACACACCACCCTCAGAGCTAGGCACCGAATCGCCAACAGTAACTGCCGGCCACCTAGACCACTCAGTCACCCGGCCTTCTACATAAAATAGATTGTTAGTCAGCTGGAGTCTAGGTAGCGGGCATTGGAGTCTAGGTAGCGGGCATTAACTACCCCTCTGATAGGAGAGTGACACAGCTCCCAAAGCTGAAAGCAATGAATAATTTTGTGTCTTTCAGAAAGTGAAGATAAACAGTATTTTCGTTATGTTGGGATAACACTTTCTTAGTTTGAACAGATTCCAGTTCAGAAAATTTTGCAGGTTGAAACATGTCCGGGAATCGAACCCACGACCCCCAGAGAAGGCACCGAATCGCCAGCAGTAAAAGCCGACCACCTAGACCACTCAGCCACGGCCAAGAAAAGTGTTATCCCAAAATAACGAAAATACTGTTAATCTTCACTTTCTAAAAGACACAAAATTATTCATTGCTCTCATCGCCTTGTTAAAATGAACGTCGATGGGGCTGGAATTAGGTACTCTTGTCAGGAGACTATTATCTCTTTCTTTAAATCAGTGTGGACGGAGCTAAATTTAGGATGAATTTGCGAGAACACATTTATCTCTTTCTTAAAAGTAACGGCAATGGTGCTAGATTTAACTTGAGTTTGTCAAGATACTATTTTAGTCTTCAAATTAACTCTGACGGAGCTAGATTTAGGTTGACTTTACGAAGAGACTGTCATCCTCTAAATTAACGTGAGCGAAGCTTTATTAAGTTAGCTAAGACACTGTGATATCTGTCTAGAGTTTCTCTTTCAGACCGTAAATATACCATGGCAATTAAAACAAGCCGTGTTTATACACATTATAAACTTTGCTGGGTGACTACAAATTGACGTTGAGTTGTTCGCAAATAGTCTTCAACAACTAGATAACAAATGCACACGTCACAAACATTTGCTTCATCGGTGTAATTCACGTACACACTTCCTTTGTAGCACAGAAATGTCACGTGTGCAGAATAAATCATGTTTGTAACTTACTACATATAAAGAAAAAATATATTATATCTAAAACTAGAATTTAAAAAGCATTTTAATATGTACATATTTTTAGAAGAAAAAAGCTAGTTTTTTTTATCTTGGATATAAACCTAATTTAATATAAACATACAAATGTTATGAACTTATTGTGTCGTATGTTTTAATCATATGTCACTTGTTTTTCACTGCACATACACGTAGTGGGTAACAATATCCTCTTGCAAGCTAATGCTCTTTGTTTTTATTATCCAACCGACTCTAAATAAAATATCTTATCTTATGTGACTATTTAGCATTGTAAAATATAATCGATTCTACTTCCTACATCGAGACATTGACTCTAAGATACACCCGGGTCATCTTGATGTGCACTTCTTTCATTTGCTGGTCTGTGGCAAACGTCGCCCCAAATATTGGCGGAAATTATTGCGCATTGGCCTTGCATAGCGTACGAGAGTTGTCTTAATCTTGTCCATTTTAGAAACTCTCGTGAGAATACTGTTGACTATTTAGTTGACATCGAACACCACTAATAGCTGATAAACCCGTTATTAACAGTAATTTCGATGGTAAAATTATTTTACATTATTGGTATATCGAGCAAACCGCTGAGTTCCCATCCATTGTGACATGGCGCTTAACTTCATCATCTCGCGGTGTTCTGTTATGTGAAATTGATGAAGATTCGACTAAGGCCAAGTCAGAACCTTAAATCTCCTTTGACACATGGACATTTTTACGTAATCCGATAGACAGATCATAATCTTTCCATATAAACTGACGATACATTAACCTTCTAAAGTAAACTATGTATTCTTATATGATTATATCAAGTAAAAACGATATTCTGTTGCATATTCGATATATAATTCAAATCAATAAGAAATCGAAATTGTTTTTCAACTCATATACATATTAATTGGTTGGTTGGTTGGTTATAGGATTTGTGGCGTTTTTCCATCCTTTTGGATGATTCACGCCAAACAAAATATGTTTTAATTAAATCATAATATTAATTGTGAGATTCAA
>JAQQZZ010081768.1:1090-16842 GCA_030265115.1 Mopalia vespertina
TCTTGATACACCAAAGGTATTTTAATAATTACACTGCCAGTCTTTCCACCAATCAGGTGTTCAGGTCACAAAGATCTTGATACACCAAAGGTATTTTAATATTTACACTGCCAGTCTTTCCACCAATCAGGTGTTCAGGTCACAAAGATCTTGATACACCAAAGGTATTTTAATAATTACACTGCCAGTCTTTCCACCAATCAGGTGTTCAGGTCACAAAGATCTGGTTTCCTAGCCAATCAAGTGTTCAGTTCATCTTGATACACCCCAGGTATTTTAATATTTACTCAGCAGCAAATTACTGTACTTTTATTTAACATTAGAAACTGTACGTTTTATTTAGGAAATCTATGTTTGAACTGAGCCCCATGATTGTATTACTGCAGCAGGTATTCTTTATAGTTAACAAATATCGATACGGCTATTGTTCAGGAATTGGCAAATAAAATGCCACTGGATGCTGCTCGTGGGGCTATCGGGTCAAAGTGTGCATATTTGTTCTATATACTGGAGCAAAAAAAGACATTTGAACCAGGTCTCATAAAAATGACAGAAAGCATTTCATCGTCCAGGGTTTAAGTCACTTGTTCTTGTATGATGGTTGGCACATGCATAACTAACATATAAACTAAATGAAGCCGTTTATTGAAAATTACCTCCTTTTTTAAAAGAAATTCATAATTGCTTTTTTAACCAATTAATCAATAGATAAGAAAGAAAACCTTGCCAAGAAGTAACATGGACAGGATTGATATTCCAGCTAACAGTTCAGTAAAGTGTAATTCCAAATTCATGCAGCAGAAAAACAAATTAGCAAAAACAGATGTCAAGGGACACGTTTCTCAAAAGTAGGGTCTGCACAATCTTAAGAAATTATTTTGGATTCTTGCTGAACTTAATGTGGACACAAGAACAAGGGTAAATATCCGTATCATAAGATTAAAACCCTAATTTCGTAGTAAACCGAACATTAGCATTCACATGGTATCTTTATGGGCCAGAATATCTGGTCTATAATCCCAGAATGTTTGAATAGCTGGACCCCTGAATTTTCCTCGATCAATTTCATTTCCGTGCTGAATTTTATGATCATTATTTCTCCTGTTGGAGTATGGAGTTTAAACAGCCTAGATTGTGTCAGGCTTCCACTATATAGGGTTTCCGCAATGCGTTAGACTAAACTGACAATGCTAATGTCTGAAAACCAAAACTTCATGTCCGTCTATGATTTTTTTTTCACCTTCTTCACTTACAAAATGAACAAGACTTAATCAAATAATAACTGAGTAGTCCAGACAAATTCAATAAGAAACCTGTTAAAATATGTGCTAGTACATTTATTTATTTTTTTAATTTTTAATTCGTGAACAACAATCAAGTATTCGCATTGACTGCAAACTTCCTTACTCAGTGTAATACAGATATAAAATGGAAAAATGAACTGAAAATAATTAAAAATCATGTTTGAAGAAAAAGAAAAAAATCTTACCTTATTTCTAGCTTCCCTCACCATTATTGATTGTCCGCTGAATTTCTCCACCTCCTGGGGTAAAATAAATAAATATTACTTACATGTAAACTTTGTTAATTAGATATCATCCCTTATATTATAGATTAAACATTCAACTAAATTGGGAAAGAATAATAGACAGTCTTCCACATCCTTCATTTGTGTTTTGAATAAATGAAGAGAGAGAAAAATATGCTTGCCTCCATCGGGATTCAAACCCACAACCTTTTGGTTACAGGCCCAACATTCTACCGACTGAGCTACAGACCCTGGATATGGAGATTTAAACACCACTGATGCTGTGTTTCTGATGTCTAATGTACATGTGGTGCTTTAACACAGAGTCCCTGAACTTATTGTGCGAACCAATGACTGGATTATTTGAGTGGGGTTTTATGTCAAACTTCAAGTCACTTCACTCATTTGGTGACATTCCAACCAAATGGATTAGGGAAACTACCTTGGGCATCAACAAACAATGCCAAACACAGGAGAAATTCAAGATGCAAAACAAATATTCCATATTAAGTCATCTTTGTATTGGTGTTAAGCTTGGACAACACCAGGACAACAGGAAGTGCCCTCCAACCACATGACCACCATTTGGACAATGATCACATCACAACAGTTATGTTATGTCACAAAGACAAGGCTATAGCTCTTTCTCTTTTCTTTGAGTTTTCTAATAAGCGATAGCATTCACAAAATGTTGCATGATATCACACCAAAAATAGCAATATTTTTTATTTTGAAACATTTTGGCAAATTGTCCAATATTTTCTGTATTTTTTCAATATTTAATGAGCGATAGCATTCACAAAATGGTGCATGATTTTAAAAAAATCACACCCAAAAATATTTAATATTTATCATTCAATATTAGTTTCAAAGAAATTGTCTCTTTGTGAAGCGAGGAGTCTGTCAAGCACAAAAGTCAACTAAAGGGGAACAACTCTACACACCTCAACACAATCATTCTTATCAATGGCAAATAGTATGGTGGACATCTGTCTCTTTAACAAGTTCAACTATAAACTATGGGAAATTGGGTTGAAAATAAATAAACAAAATAAAACCTGAACATCGAAAGATCTGTTCTACATTTAATCAATACAATGAAATTACATGTACATGTAACATCATTTTTCAAATAATTTTAGACAGATCCTTAGCATACAACACAATAAAATCAAATTATGACTCTTCTAGTCAGTAACAGTCTGACGATGACTAGGTATTGCATTGTAAAAGCTATCGATTGTACGGATAGATGGTCATTAGAAAAACTACAATGAGCAAATACAAGCAAACATAATTACTATTAAACATTTATTGTACTCATGTTTATAAACGATGGAAAGAAAACTTCCACCAAGTTCAAACCAGGGTTTCATATTATATATACTGACCAGTTTTACTTCATACAGCACTATTATGGATTTTTTTTCTAAAAACCAGACTTAAGATAAAATGTCTTATCTTGGGTATAATTGAAAAACAATTAAGCTTAATTTAAAAAAAACACTCCCCAAATTCTGCTTATTTTTACTATAAACAATGGATAATGCGGACAGTGATAAGTTGGCTCTATATTCCAAGCATTTTTTTTAAATAACTTAATATGATGATTAATTTACAATAAGTATTAAACAAATATCTATTAAAACTAAAAAATAACAACAAAAAAACCGAACAACAAAAAAATCATCAACTTTAGGATTATTTTGTAACAATATTAATTTGAATAATTTGTTTGTTCTTTCTTCAAAAAGATAAACTGTCCTAAAAAATTTAATTAAATGTATATTAAGTTATTATTTCATATAAATGCATCATATAGATAAAACCATTAGTCACAAATGAGCATTAAGGAACTGTTCTACTGATGGACCATGGATGGGTGTAAGGTCTTCAAAAAGTATATGATCGCCTCACCAGAACCAACAGCAATCGCAGACAGAAAACTGTCGATAAATATTATTGCGACAAGAGCTTTTTTTCAATTTTCCAAGCCTTGTTGACTTTCCATATAGAGAAGGGATAAGGAGGGAATAATGTGGGATAATCACCTCGGAGAGTGTATGGATTGAGTCTGGGCTAGAAAGCCTAAACAAGCTTCCCATCTTAGCCAGACAATGTTGCAAATAGAGTCTCCACCAGACAGGGTGGCCACTGTAACTAAAAAATATCAATAAAACGCAAACACTCAAGAGAAACGTCTGAAAGCGGCCGTGTTATTTTACCAAAGCACTCATTATAACAAAACTCTCTTGCCCGGAAAGTGTTTCAAAATCTCTCAGACGCCGAGGAGAAAGCGCGGAAAAATGGATGGGGTCGAGTTACATCGAGTTGAATCCTTAGATGGGAATCTATCAACATGGAATCACAGGCTAGCAGTACTCAGTACTAATCCATATTTCCCCTTGCAAAATTATCGACAAGAGGATTAAAGGAAATGAATTACTAAGAGAGATTATTAGGTTTAGTGTTTCCATTTCTCTGAAGGACTAAAGAAAATCCCCTCTCCCACGTCAGGGCTACCACAGCATTCACTAAGTGAGGCGGCCATAAATATTAAAAAGGTAACCAATTCCAGAAAAGGGGCAGCCCTAAGCTGAGAAGTAGTAAGCGACAAAGAACTGGAATGGCTAAGTACCCTAACTAAATCAAAGAACATTCAACAAAGCCTGTATCAATCAGAATATTTTCAGACAACAAATAATAGTAGAATAAGGTTCATCCAGAAGTCTGTTGATAACATGATACCTATCTACTCAATAACAATGTGTTCTGAAAGATTAAGAAAGCAATATGAAGCCAAGGAAATTGTCTAGCCATTAATATTAGAAATATTAATCATTGAGAAAAAAGCCGTTCATAAAAGCAGTTGGAAGTCTTAACTGTGAATAATTAGTATCTTAACTATGTGATATGACACCTAACTCATGTTGCAGAATATACAGGAACTTTCATTCAGAAAATGAATCATGTGTGTGTTTAATCTCCCTGGGCAAATCCTTTTATAATATGATTCCAAACTCGTTCAGAAATATCCAATACCTGGCAATAAGAATAACACCTGGGAAAAGATTCACTAAGTAACAGTGCTGTTAATATTAAAAATATAAAGCCATTCAAGAAATAAGTCGACCACTTTAGTTCTACTCCATAAAGCATACTAGTTATTTACAAGACCATGAAATTAAAATATCTAAAGAAATAAATGTTGCGAGAGTATGTATCAGATGAAATGGGCTCAGAATATTATACACCTTGAAAGGTTAGATGTATATTGTTTTTCTTTCATACTGCGTTGACTGGTTGTTTGATTGATTGTTGTTAAACGCCATGTTCAAACATATGACAAATTTAAGGGTAAACCACAAAAGAGTTAACAGAGGAAAAAAGTTATTATGTAAATTGTTAATTCAAGTGTTTGGTTATAATACAGTATTTCTCCACAGCAGACACTGGATATAATTCAAACCACATTGCTCTTAGACAAATAGCTTGATCATCATATTGGAATAAATCATTAATAGTACTTCTTAAACCTAACGGCCGTTACTGAAGTCAATACTAGAAATGACATCTTACCCTACAAGATGGTCGAACTTAACTTTGATGATACCAAGTAAGGTTTGTTTGATTGTCTTTAATCTTATTTCGTTCAAATGATGTCTGCTAGCCCAATGGGGGAGCAGTGTTTAAAATTTATTTAAAGTTCAAGAAATGTCCCAGAATTGAATATTTTGTTAAAACAGCCTGCAGGACAAAAGCTGCTCGATTCATTAAATCTGTGAGCAATAGGGCAACAGAAAACCAGCCTGGCACAGACAGTTCGATTCCTTAAATCTGTGACCAGTAGGGCAACAGAAAACCAGCCTGACACAGACAGTTCGATTCCTTAAATCTGTGACCAGTAGGGCAACAGGAAGCCAGCCTGACACAGACAGTTGGATTCCTTAAATCTATGAGCAGTAGGGCAACAGGAAGCAAGCCTGGCACAGACAGTTCGATTCCCTTAATCTGTGAGCAGTAGGGCAACAGGAAGCAAGCCTGGCACAGACAGTTCGATTCCCTGAATCTGTGAGCAGTAGGGCAACAGGAGGAAAGCCTGGCGCAGACAGTTGGAGTCCCTTAATCTGTGAGCAGTAGGGCAACAGGAAGAAAGCCTGGCAAAGACAGTTCGAATCCCTTAATCTGTGAGCAGTAGGGCAACAGGAAGAAAGCCTGGCACAGACAGTTCGATTCCCTTAATCTGTGAGCAATAGGGCAACAGGAAGCAAGCCTGGCACAGACAGTTTGAGTAATCTGTGAGCAGTAGGGCAACAGGAAGCAAGCCTGGCACAGACAATTCGAGTCCCTTAATCTGTGAGCAGTACAAAATGTAGGGCAACAGGAAGCAAGCCTGGCACAACCAGTTCGAGTCCCTTAATCTGTGAGCAGTAGGGCAACAGGAATCTCCCTTTCAACTTCTACTCAGTTTTTTGTTGAGAAGCTTTTATATATTCTGACAATGAGACTTGTAACAATTCAGGGGATTCTCTTAATTTGTGATACTATACTGAATCGGTCCAATATTGCACATGATAGGCCCAACCCAGTCTTTAAAAAAAAGCTAGGATTGGAAAATTGCCTGTCAGAAATCCCTATTCTGAGAAATGTTGCCTGTCCAAATTTGTAATTTTCCTATCTTTTTCTTGTTAAAATTCAGAATTTCTACCATCATTTTAACCATTTTTAGAAATTTGAGAAGGGTGCACAGGTCTGTTGGAAAGACTATGGTCAAACTTATAAGTTCATACAATAGAAAAATGATTGACTGTTGTGCTCCATCATCCTCCACGGCTAAGGGAAGAATTCCTTGATTGGTTCAAATATACTGACCATAGCTAGAGGTTGTCAACCATTTAAGTTACCCCACACTTACAGAAGACAAGTGCAGAAAGAACCTGGCACAGGTGTCAGACAACGGTTCAAATTAATTATCAAATAAATCAAGTTTGTGTTGCCCATTATAACTCAAAGAGCACCAGGAAGATTGAAAACTATCTTAGGCTATAGGAGAGTGACACACTTTGTTGGCTATTTTGGCATTATCATGTTTTTAGCCACATAAATAGTATGATGGTACCGACATTAAACATTAGGGTATGTGAAAATAAGTCAAATCAAAATTATGACAAACTGTTGACAGATTTTAACAATTGAAGAATGAAGGCAAATACTGAGGACAATCCTTAACCTACAATTCCTCCAGCTTTCTGAGGTGGTACATCAGGACTTGTAGAGAATAAGATGTGATTTATTGTGGTAAGAACTGACCATTAGCCTCGGCTAATTTGACACAGACTCACTCAGAAAGTTACCGGAAACTAGTCCATAAATGTCATTGGTTTGCTCAAATCTCCATTTCTCAGGTGTGGTTAGCAATCAACCGAAACAGCTGAGAGCAGTGGCCACTGGCACCAACACAAGTCAGTATCACTACTAGTATATATTCAGCCATTTTCTCAAAGATTAGGAGTTCAAAGGGCATCACAACAACAAAATAATTGGAATAAACAGATTTTGTTCAAGGACTAAGTTTCCCATGAGTTCCTTATAATGCTGAGCTTTAATTAAAATGTATTTAAAGTTATCAATTTGTTTGATTTCAGGTGGATTTTACTCAGCACTTTAGGCTAGATGTCCATTTTTCAGGTGACTACATATCTGTCCCATGGGTTGAAAAAACAATATACCCCCCCATTCCGCAAACACTGGGAAAAAGATAGATACAACCACATGGTGGCTAACACATTTCATTTTTAAAGACAAGGGTGCAATGTATGGTCCCAGACATCACAAGCAATTCATGTTACTGTGACCATACTGGATGACCAGATGACCCAGTGAAGAGCCACTTCATGTACAGGGAGGCAACTGTCTCGAAATTTGACTGTAAGTCTAAAACCTCAATAAATAAAACACAACAGATAATGAGAGAATGGCATAGACGGACCAGAAAACCTGACAGTTTAACATCCTGTGATTAACAGTTGTACATTCAACATCAATCACAGCTGTATATCTTAACTTCATGGCATACATCATATTAAAGATGTATGTAAAGACAGAGAAGAGTGTAGCCTATGTCAAAGAGATGTGACACCAATGTGTGTATAATGACATCTCATATAATTACATTTTAATTTCATCATAAACTTAAAAAAGAGCTGCAAGGATATTAATGTTCCTCCAGTGTAAATACCTTCTGACTACACAGCCCGTGGCCGTGGCTTAGTGGTAGCAAGTGCGCTTACTTATCCTACTGCGATATACGGTGCACTGGATCAAGTCAATCTGTTGACTATCAGGGGGTTTACGAGGTTTCCTCTCAGTTTTCCACCGTAATTAAGCAAGGAGCAGTGTGAAGTGGACAATTAGTCATCATAGTGAAATACCTTTGAGTATTATGTTAAACCCCAAACAAACAAACAAACAAAATCTGACTACACGTATGTTTGAGACATGTTGCTCTTCAACAGTCCTAGAGATAGTTCACTCTGAACATTATACAGTCAAATATTACCATATAAAACAGATCTGAAAACGATAACAATTTTTATTTTAAAAAGTTATTCAAAGCTTTCTTTGATGCAATATTGTTCCTTAGCTAGGTTTGATTGGCCGAGATCCTTGTGAGTATTGATTTCCCACATGTGGTCACTCTGATATCTTTATTCAGTGAAATATGGAAGTTAATCAATGAAGGGTTTGTAGTCTGCTCAGACAAGAATACAGCCGTTTTTATTTGAAAAAATGACCAATTAATGTGAATGGCTGTGGGTCGATCCTGACCACATTGGTCAACCAAATAGGACTGTCAGTAGGTAACCCAGATACCTGGCACTAGACCAGAGATATAGTTTATCATTTGATTTATTTGTTTATACCTCAATATTATGCAGTTTTGCACCTTCTTCAGATTATTTTTCTGAAAGCAAGATGATTCCAGCATAACAAGCAAGAGAAATATATCTTTGTAAGAGATGAGCATGAGCAGGGATAAGCAGCATGACAAAGGGTGTGTGAAGTGCCATTGTTAGATGAAACAGGAAGCTCCCACTATTGATTCACAAAGAACATTATTGTTTAGGTTCTATTTGGTAGTCCTTAAAGTGTCAACTTGTTAAAACAAGGCTGAGTTTTGAATCCACTGTAGACGTCACCTACCAGAATTAAATCTCTATACTTGCTCGATCGGTTGGTAACGCTGTTTTTCTAATTGATCGATTTCATTCAAATTAATGACAAACTGCACTGCCAGATTTTGAGGAAAATTCCGGCAGTAACTTTAAACAAGTGTTTATAATGCTCATCATTGTTACAGTTGATACTTCTGAGCGGCTAGTGATAAATAACTCTGCAAAATTAAAGTCTTATATTAGTTAAATACCATTGCATACTGCAATTCTTGCTGGCTGTTCTCATTATAATTATATTAAAATAGAAATTCTTGAAGTCTTTGTGGAAATAATGGAACTGGGACTTGTATGCTGGAGATATAAACAGTATCCGAGTGATGAAAGTACAATCATATCAATATACTGCTTCTAATTAATTATCTCATATGATAATCACAAAGTGACAAAACATCAAAATCTTCAATTTGTTTGTATGATTGGGGTTTAATGTCGTACTCAATGGTATTTCACTTACAATGTATATGACGACGTGCAAGTCCAATGGGTGAAGGAAACCACCCTTGACACCACTGGCAAAAAACAAAGACAAGACGGGACAACGGCTTCCTGTTCCCCTTTAGCTCTGAGAGCACCAGGGCAACATTAAGCTCCCTCCAACCACCCACTCAAAATCTTTGAAGACAATTGGTCTAAGGTGACATTTATTCATTGATCTGTTTCTCTCTGGCAGAAAGTCTGGGTATATTCAATCAAAATATTAACCCTGATTGTGGCATGTTGTCATTGTGTACTGACATGACAATACTTGATTAATGTTATGTAAATAATCTGAGACTTCCAGAAGAAATATTTAATAAAACTTATAAGAGACACTCTGGGTGGTTTACATAATATTATACATGTACATGTTTTGACTAAGTGCTATCATTAACAGCAGCCAACAGAATTCTTGTACAGAAATTTCGGTTTAATTTTTAAAACGGAAAAGTATGGTAATTAGAATGTACGTGAGCATACGTCATTGAACATGTTCGTATTCAGATGGCCCAGCAAAATCCTGTACATTTGAATTCCTACTGGAGTAGAATCCCAGACACTTAACATTCAGGCTCTCCATATTTATTCTGTGTGCGTGTCAAATTTCTTGGCTCCTAACAGCTGTACGAAATTTTGTCTGTGAAAAATGAAATTACGGTGAAAGTGAGGCCTGGAAATTGACCTCCCACTTGACGCTTTATGAAATGGGAGCTATGAAGCAACAGGCCACGACCCTTCTTATAATTATGACACATCTGTCTCAGAAATATTAACACTAAAAATTGTCTCCCTTGACACCTGTGTGAGGCGGTGTAATTAGTTTTGTGTGATCAGGGACTGGTATAATAGACAGTGAGGCTGAAGGGGATGGATCGTCTAGTGAATTATCACCAATTATTCTCCATACTTCACACTTACTATATGACACTTGTTTCTACATTATAGGTCTCTCCAAAGGTGACAGTAAGCTGCCACCGGGTCAAGACCCACTCACTCTTGATGAAAAATGTAAACACGACGCTCCATCCAAATGACACAAATTTCACCCCTCAGGGGGGGCTCAGCGTGTCCTAGAAGGTGACTATCAATATGTTCCTGAATAAAAACGGACGAAGATAGATTTTTTAGCGTATGACTAATCCATTACTTAAATAAGACAAGAGCATATGACTTGTCAGTTACCACGGAAACAGGTAGTGTTAAAAATCTAGTTAACACATTGGTAGGATGCTACCTCTCACATGATCTAACATCTCCAGATTAAAATATTCCTGCTGCCTCTTTTAAAATATTGGGCAACAGAAAAGACATAAAGGACAAATTGAAAGTACACCATGTATTTGGTAACAGTTTATAAACACCAGAGCTTATCATGCTACATGTATATTTGGTAAGCCATGCGAAGCAATCCTGAATTTGATGTCAGTTTTTATCTTTCTGTAATAATTGGACGGGGTAATTTTCAAATTTAAGTGTCTTTTATAAACACTGTGCGGGTCACATGTGGGTCCACCGTGGGAAAAGCTGGTAACTGGGAAAATAGTCCTATACATGCTAGCAAATATTCAATGTCAGGTAAACTTCAAACAGACCAAGAAATTCTGATGTAAACAGCTACTCAAGACATAAGGACAATATTAAAAATAATGTAACAATTATTACATTTATTTGAGTCACATTCATTTTGAAAAAATCTGTGATTGAAAAATTAATGACAGTCCGCATTAAACTGCTGGACATGTTCTAGGGTTCGAGTAAAAAGCTAGTGTTGGTGTAGGTTCATAGAGAGGTTTCTCTTGATTTCAAATCTATTGATTATTCAAAATTATAATTTCCTCTTGTCATTTTTCATTCTCTAATATTGTGTTGATACAGTTTGACTTGTTTTTACGTGTTTTATGGTTTATCTTATATATAATGAAGTAAATCTAAATTTATTTAATTATTATGTCCATCTATAATACTGGTCTAATTTTTAAATTATCTCTATGATTGGCCTGATACAATGGATTCGTTTAGTACTGACTTCTCTGATCTGCTCCCATTATATCCACCATTTGAGATCTTTTGGGGTCTTGGGGGAAATATTTGTATGCAGAGAAAAGTTTGTCAATCAACGGTTAATTATTCCGGTCGTCAGATTGGTCATTAAGACTTGTCATCAAGGCCTGTCCTAAAAGTTATATACAGAGGAAGATTCCAGTGTTTTGGTTGTGAAATAAAATTGCTATTTTTGTTGTGGTGTGTGAAGTCTCATATCAGAGGTAATCATTGAAGATGGAGGACAAGTCTATAGAGATCGGGATTCTCATCACACACAAATAATTGATTCCCACCCAAAGTAAACAGATTTGTGATTCATTTGTCAAATTTATTGCAGTTTGAATATTAAAAAAATGACTATACATCTAGTCAGGTGTGGACTCTCTCTGAAAACTTCTTTTTCACAATCTTGATAATGCAAACAGTTTGACAAAAAAAATTGTATTTTAGAATGTTTTTTGTTTTAGATTTAAATTGTAAAATAAATGTCTCAAAGATTATGTGTATTGGAGGGCGGAAGGGATTAATGTGATTATC
The DNA here is from genome assembly GCA_030265115.1 of Mopalia vespertina. Classification (NCBI taxonomy): domain Eukaryota; kingdom Metazoa; phylum Mollusca; class Polyplacophora; order Chitonida; family Mopaliidae; genus Mopalia; species Mopalia vespertina. The sequence goes on from JAQQZZ010081768.1 coordinate 12,911, forward strand.
TCACCTGAACTGACTACCTGCTGGCTATTACCACAAGCCGATTAGCAAAATGCCAACAGATAAATTGCATGACTATTAGGGGTGTGTATTTGAACTGAACACGTTGAGTATTTAGCCTGGGTGTTAGAACACGCATTAATACAAACTACTCCTGCCCCCAGTTGGACTCCCACTGATAGCCATTAAGAAAGGTGTGAATGACATAATTGATGCCAACATCCCTCAAATTTCACACTTAAAACTGCCATTTAAAGACACTTTTTTAAAATTATGCATTCAAAACATGAATGCAATAAATAAAGCTCTATTTGGCCCTTTTATTCAATTAAAACAATTGTTGTTTTTCTGCTTTCATTTTTCTTGATTCCTAAGGATTAAATCATTTATGTCTCATAAACTATTTCACTATATGTACATGGAGTCTTGACATTTGGCACACACAATCTTTAACCCATTTTATAAAACACTGAATACACAGTTTTTTTACATTGATTTTAAGCAAATATTTTTTTAGGGGGATTATCATTTTTTAAATATATTTTCATCAATTATGCAAAAACTAACTTGAGTTTAGAAAAAAACTATGACAATATTTTAGTTAAAAGACATCTCTGATAAGACATGGAAAATAAGAGTTCTTAACAAAGGTCCATTATTTGACGTTTTTGTTTATTAATGACATTATAATGAATCATAAAATAACATTTTATTTAGAACCTTGAAGTCGTTCTCTTTCTAAAAATATGTGTTGTTTATATATCCATACTTTGGAGACAAAAAAGGAAAAGCCACGAAAAAATAAGGGTCGCATTTTTTACTCCTGAGTAGCTGTAAAGTCCTTAAGTATACTGATGTTTCTTTGGCCAAGTATTTAATCAGATTATTGAAATAGAGACATAATTATGTTTTCTTCACTATTTCTTCGAGACAAATGTTTTTCTTTTGCATTCTAAGGCTATAAGCATGTGGTTAGTGCAGACTCCCCTAAAGTGTAGAGAATTCAGTTATAGATATGTCTGGCTGTGTTTCTGGCTGAAGAATGACATTGGGAGTTTGACTTGTATCAGGGGGAATAAATACCATCATCTTTGATTAGGTGTTCATCATGTTTGTAAGAAATAGCTGAGGATCGATGCCCACTCCCCATCGAGACTCTATTAGCCTCATTCTCATGACAATATGAGTGATTGACCAAAGGGCAGAGGTCAATCCCTTATGAGCAGGAGAGATTATAGAGAGACAAGTGGATAGATTGGGGAACAAATCACAGACATGACCTCTGAATTCAGATTCTCCATTAAACCTCTCTCCATGTCAACTGGACTGTGTCAACTAGTCTGTACAGAGGCACAAAGCAATTTCTAAACCCAAATTGTGTTGATTTACTGCACAAAGCCACAGCCTAATTTGGAACATTATCCTAATGTTTAGCTACATTTATATTCACTAAAGCTCTTTGTCTGACATCATACATTTTAGAAAGTGTCTCGTTCTACCACATTATTTACCATTTTCATTTGCTATTGTGTTTGGACTCAAATCAACAATGCACAGGCCTGGCCGTTAAGAATTGAAAGCGGATATTAAGCAATTCCAAAATGAAGATATACTATTATCATCTTGTTATTTCCTTGAGAATGTATAACTAACTGATTGGTGAAATACATCCATTACAGGTTGTCATATTATTCATCTCAGTAAATTGATATTTCGACCACCGACCTAAAGTTTTAGCTCTTTTACTTTAGAAGAACTAACAAATTAACCCCTTCACTCTAACTAAATGTTATCCCAGTTCAGACCATAGTAGTGCATGAGTCTATATTTTACAAATGAATGAAGCTGACAAAGTTTCAGAACAACCATAAACTTAATTCTGATATGTGCTCTTAAAGAGCTTTTAGTTCAATGCTATAAAGTGCCAACATGTCATTAATCATTAATTAAAACATTGAGTATTAAGATTCCCCAGATGACTTTTTTAGTGAAAGAAAGTTCTCACAAAGGTCTGATTCAGAGAGAAAACTAATTAACAGGACTTAAACTCATCATAAAATGGGTAAAATAGATTTCTTTGAAACAAATTGGAAAACAGAAAAGGAGGTTTTACAGTCATGTCTTAGCTTCAATTCTGTAATTATGCCTCACAGATGAGTAATAAAGGGGCATTTCAATAAGATTTCAGGAGTGTTCTATAAAATGTGGTTAAAATCTTCTGGTTTCTTGTGAAGCAGAAGAGACTCGAGATGTAAAATTTAATGACTTTCCCATGCTGAGACATGGTGAGAGTCGTCGCAAATAAAAATGCCAGAGAAAAGAATTTATCAAGATTGTTGGCTTATAATGTCCCTTGTTTCAATGAACTTCTTTAATCTTTGGAGATAGAGAATAATCTGATGACATCATTAGGCTTCCATAGGTAATGTTTTTGTTGGCTGTAGATGGCATTTTGGACAGACTGAATAGATTGATGAACAAGACACAATAACATTTGGAGGAGTTTCACGAACTTGTAGAAAACTACAAGCTCAGAATTTGTGATTTATTGCCAGGAATTACTAACTGACCGGAGCTTTGAGGAAGAGATTTTCATAGTTAATGGAACAGAACGGGTCAGAGGCTTATTGTCCTCGTTTGAATGGCTTCCCAATTGATGCCACTCCATGGAGCTGATAAACCAATTCTATCTGCTATAGTTCTATCATTTATTACTGTTTTAATCCCTGACTAAGCCCCAGTGTGTGTTAATCCAGAACCATTCTGAGTTCTATCATTTCTCAGGTTTCTTCTTGAGCCTGAAAAATAACGGTGACTAATTCTCATCTTGAGAAGGGGCTAATTTTGATAAAGGAAACTAAATTATTGCTCAAGAGTAATATCTCAAAAGATTGGATTTATATTAGAGGTTTGCATCTTTCTTACAGTTGTTTTCACATATACAAGTCCCAACTGATGAAAGAAGTGACTGTCAACACCAGCGGCAACAATGACATGAACCAAAACAAGCTAAGGAATTCAGTACATGACAATAGAAACAAGACAAATTTGTTTCATATTGTTTTCCCATCTCAGAGAACAGTAGGGAAAAGAAATCCTAACCAAGTCTCCAACCAAACACACAGCTAAGACTGAAATACTGCAGCAAAATATCATAAAAAATTGATCTTCAGCAGACGGTAAAATCTTTTGTTTTATTTTATATATATTTGATCTGAAAAGAAAGAAACAAAACAATTTGTTCAGAATTTCTACACTTACATTAGTATTCTAACAAACTTCAAGTTCAATATTTTATTTAATTCACTGAGGAGAAATCCTTTTTAATGCTTTCTGGCCTCAAATTTCCTCTGAAAGCATGTAAAAAAAACTGCACTTTATTTATCCTTTTTGATGCTTTCTGGCCTCAAATTTCCTCTGAAAGCATGTAAAAAAAACTGCACTTTATTTATCTTATACAATAATGTTAGACAAAATTTTTGACTTTATGTTTTTCTAGCTTTTTTCTCAAATATTATTTGTCTGTCTGTTGGCGCAACGTCAGGAAAAACAGATGATTTATATCAAAGATATATTAAAATAAGACGTGACTGTGGGAATATATACTGTTATCAGTGTTATATAAGACGTGACTGTGGGAATATAGACTGGTATCAGTGTTACATAAGACGTGACTGTGGGAATATATACTGGTATCAGTGTTATATAAGACGTGACTATGGGAATATATACTGGTCTCAGTGTTATATAAGACGTGACTGGGAATATATACTGGTATCAGTGTTATATAAGACGTGACTGGGAATATATACTGGTATCAGTGTTATATAAGACGTGACTGTGGGAATATATACTGGTATCAGTGTTATATAAGACGTGACTGTGGGAATATATACTGGTATCAGTGTTATATAAGACGTGACTGTGGGAATATA
>JAQQZZ010081779.1:0-36193 GCA_030265115.1 Mopalia vespertina
TGGTCAAAATCAGTAGCAAAATGCAAATTTAGACGAAGACTGCAAACAATTTGAGAAACCTATAAATAGGTCCTCCTAAATTAAGTTTGCATAACCTTGGGGAAACCCCGTTCTGACCAGTTCTGACTGTTCTCCACAACAGCACAGGCCTGATCAGTTATATTTGATGTAGATAAGTTTGTGTATAACAACTCATTTGTTATCTTTGACCTCTCACTGAGTGGACATGATATCGTGTCATGCTTCAAACTGTGACAGTGGCTTCAAACCTTCTGTCCTAACACTTTATATAACAGGATTATTGTTCCTTTCCTGCTGTTAATGACAGTGTTTAACAGATTGTTTAAACTGTAAAGAGGCTATGACTTGTGCCGATCCTATTAAAAACATGTACACTGTGCATGATCGAAGCAGTAGAATTTTTGAAGTTGTTGTCACAGATGACTTGTGACACACATAAGCTACAGGCGCAGCCATTTAATACCTGGTCACCCCTGTCCCTGCTTAAAGTTGTACCAGTCCATACAGGAATGTCTCATAGGAACAGTAAAGTTGTGTTTTTGGGGGGGTGACAGGTTGATAGCCAACCACATGAATGTCAGCGGTTTAAGTTAAGGCATTGTTCCCAGTTAATGTAGGCCTTGACAAGAGTGGCTAAGACTGAACTGTGGTGTAATCTACTGGCCAGGTATTATAAGTGTGGAATGTGTTAGGTATGCTGACAATCAGAGTTAGGTTTGGGGACAATAGAGCTGATAATAAGCCCCTTATTGGGTATGTGGGCTGTGTGTACATTGTAAGTGAGGTAATCAGACAGACCAGTTACATGTAAATGTGGACCTTTGCCCAATAGGCAGGGGGATTTCCTGATTTAAACAAGCCAGGAAATGGGCACCAGGAAACTGGAAAGGTTCTGATCAACAGAGAGGTTGATGCTGTCTAGATAAATTTCTATAGATGTAACAACTTCATCTACAGGTACAAGCAGCAAATTCAAAGTCTGGCTTCAATGATCAGGTTCTGATTGCATACATACAACACTAGTAGCTGTACCAGATTCTATAAGACTGGTCATTTATGTGGCAATGAACCCCAGTAGACTCTACTATAATACCATGTGACAGTTGTTCTCAGTTTGCTGATCTTCGTGTATGTTAACTTGACTACTTAGGAACTATAGTGATATCAGACTTTGAAAAATGACGGATCATGTTTGGTTCATGTAGATATAGCCAATGTGATTCTACCATTTGACATCTGGCGAGTCTTCTAGTTTGGATTATTCTGAGACTTTATACCCAGCACTGCCACCAGGATGATTCTCTGTCCTACTACCACTAAACAGTTGATTTACAAAGCTACAGAGTAAGTATACATGTAACTCGATGTCAATTCATACATGTCTCGTAAATTATATTTTTATTGTACAGCTTCGATTTAAATTGATAGAAAAAAAGAGCTATTGACAGTTAAATCTTAAGCTTCCTATCGCTTTATGAATTCCTGTTGAATCCCACTCCTTGAAAATGGTGGACGTAACGGTCTAGTGCAATAAACCACCGACATGGCTATACATTCTTAGATCATTTTAAGGTTGACGGGTCAGACGAGTGTCTTACAGTCTAGGTACATGCATGTATTTATTCTTTTATGATTTAAGTATGGTTATGCTGTCTGTACTAAACATTGAAGGACCAGTATCTTCCAAATAGGTCATACCAATTTAAATTTAATAAAATCAATATGGTTATGATTTTTATGATGATACAAATATCTAATCTACCATATGCAGTACAATGTACCTATGTTTGAAGAGATGTTACCCTGGGGTGGACAAGGTAGTGAGGTCTGGAATTGACATCCTGTGACACTAAATTTATCCTTATTAATTTATTAATTTCATTGTTCAGTGTCTGTGATCAACAACAGAACACTAAGACAAATGCTGGTCAGTATTCAATCCTTAGTCTGTTTCTGGTCTTTTTATTTAATTTGAAGTTTAATTTACTTGTTCTGTCTGTCTTTGTACTGTATGTGCAACATGTATATGTGTAGATTAAATCCTTACACAAAAAAAAACAAAAAACTAATATTTATTGCCATTTTGGTATTCCCTGTTTTATAGAACACCATTAGCATTGAATAACAGTCTTTCTTGTGGATGTACATGTTATTGTATCCAAACATCTACATTCCTCTCAGTCTGAAAAACAGTTTAACTATTATGACAGTAGACAGGTACATTAATTGTACAATTAAATGTGTTACATGTACTTGTGCATTACACAATGTATGGAGTAGTCTGTTTCTTTATGAAACTGAGTCATTGGTATCAGCCAGTGTTGTTTTATTCAGGCTGTGACATCAACTTCAGTACATTATACCTAGATGTCAATATGTACCAGGTAAAACAGCAGAGTTCCTGCAGAGAGACCTGTTACTGATTGTGATTTTATAGAAGGTGTGGAGATTAGTACTGCACTTTGTAATCCATAATTTCTACAACACAGTAGAGTGACATTCACTCAGTCCACTGAACATACATGTACGTGTTAGAATATATAATTACATGTGCATTGTAATCTGTTTAACTAGCTGTTGAATTCCCAACTGTCTTCTGTAGTGTTGACCATGTGTACATGTCTTGGTCAAGTACAGTTACATATTAGATTTAATAGGAAATCAGTCATTACTAGGGTACATGTATGTTTGACCATATTGAAATGTGGATAAGCAAATAAGAAAGATATAAAAACATGTTTGCCACAAGAACACTTCTACTAAAACTGCTTCTTTCAAGTCATGTATTTTTAGTATGGTGTTATTTCTGGATGAGCGGTCAGTTTTTCAAGGGAGCTTCCTGGTGCCCTTGTGCTCTCAAAGCTAAGGGGCAATAGCCAATAGGGAGCCAATCTGTTTATGATATCTTTGTATTTGTGATTGTCATTTCTGGCTGTGTTTGTTGCCAGTGGCGTTGAGGTAATTAACTTCTCCTATTGGGCTGGCACACTGTCATTTGAGTGAAATAACCTTAAGTACAACATTTAATACAGGGGATACAGGACATTTGTACATGAAAACATTTTAAACATAGCTCCATAGAAAGATAACCAATTCATGTTTGACGCAATGTTTCAGCCATTTGATCATCATTCATGAGTATTATTCATAGCCAAAAATGTCACCCAGAGTTCAGCTTGAACATTAAACTTTAAACCTCATTTTGATTTCGTCTTTCATCAACTCAAATTGATATTATAACCTTTCTGAAATTCAAAAAAAAGATTGATCACTGATTAGCGCTTTACACCATCATAACGACTTCATACTATATCACCCATCTGATAGCATGCCATCCCAGTCTGCAGATTCCTGGAGCTCTTTGAGCTGAGGCGGATCAGCTCTGTGATTTCTTTGTAGTGCATCTTGTGATTGGTCTGTCTTGTCTTGTCATTGTTCTGTCTTGTCTTGTGATTGGTCTGTCTTGTCTTGTCATTGTTCTGTCTTGTATTGTCATTGTTCTATCTTGTCAATGTTTTGCCAGTAACACCATCAGTAGTCCTCTTCACCCAGTGTGCCGGCATGCTGTCATATTCATGAGTGCTATACCTTGAAGTACAGTACAGCGTTAACTCCTTATCAAATAAACCAATATTTTTTACCGTTGCTTTGAAAGAAATCATTTGTAGATATAGTACATAAAGAGTAACATGTATGCAGCAATTCCCTTTGTCACTCGTCAGCTTTAATATAACCGTTTTTAATCTACCTCTCCTTTATCTCAACAGTTTATCAGTGTTCATTTCTGCAGCTCTGTAGTAATTTGTAGTTTACATATTCATAACGGTCAGTGATAACATGTTTTTAAAGAGTTAACATGCAGGCATTTGATTTATACATGTGTCTGGAAAGATAAACATAGATTCTATATAAATCCCATCATTGTGTTCAATCTCTTAGTACACATAGTTTGTTCATGTATGTGATAAATATTCAAATTTAAATTTCAGTTTGTCTATTTTTGTCAAGCCCCTGATTTTTGTGCATACTAAGACTCGGTTGAGAAATTACATGAACATATAATCAAAATATCTATACGAATAATACTGATGAATGGATCAAGATAGATAGAACATATACATTTACTCTTCGTTATTTTTAAAGAAGAAGAAGATGAACCTGGAAATTCCTATGTTTTTTTTTTAACATTCCTGTGTTAATTTTCGTGATTTTCCATGTTGTTGGCAGTTCCAAGTTTCCACTTTTGTGATTTATGGACTTATAGTTGGTGTTCATTTAAATTTCATAGTCAAATTTTATTCATTGATTTTTTTTTTGTAAAAAAGATATCATTTTCTGTTTTATTATGAAACTACATTTAAATGTCAGTATTTTGAAATTAGTTCTGACACTTCTTGTCTTTTCATATACTATAAACAAGATGAATCCATCCTAGAATGCAACTCATGAGTGCATTATGTGTTTAATCCTAACTTAACCGTAAAAGATCTGTTGTACTGCTCACAGCAAGCTGTTAATATTTATTTTTTCTGTTTCCTGTAAACAGTTGGTGGGATGCTACCTGTTGCCCTTAGGCTCTCGGATCTATGGGGCGACATGAAGCCTCATTTTGCTTGTTTCCAATGCTGTACAACTTAAATAATGGTTGTTTCCTTCACCCACAAAGCCGAACACAGGGATATGGACTAAATAACTTAAGTACCGTATTAAACCCCAATCAAACAAACAAACATACAAAATCCATAAAATAAATTCTAGAGTTCATTGCAAGAGTTAAACGGTTTACCCGATATTGGAATGATGTGGGATGGATGAGTAATGAATGTGACATTGTAAAGCTTTAATTAAAACCTCAAGCACAAAGCGGTTTCAATAATAAAAGTAACAATGCTGCCAGATAAGCCCTTTTGTTTGTGAACTGTGTGTGCGTGTTGTGTTCAAACATGCTGCAGTCTATCCGGGCAGCTTTATATTTACATTTTATAGCTTAGTCTAGGAGATTAAAGTTCATGTATTGTTCTCTCTTATAAACCATTCAAATTTTAAACCTTTATTTAATTAACATTGTGCATTTTATATTTCCCCTGACAGACTACACATGCATGAACAACATGCATGCATCATGGTTGACTGAACTTTTTACTTGCCCATGGCCAAATATTTCCTGTGATACTCATAGCAATAAGGCTTTTTTATTGTATCCTGTTTTTGCAACAGGTTTTATCAATTTTGTCTTTTTGTTTTGATGACAAGCATTTTGTTTAACACATTAGCCCAGGAGAACAAATAGCAATCATTTTGAGTTCTTATAAGCTACCTTAAGCAGGCTTTTGAGTAAATGAAATAATACACACCTACATACAAGGAGAACAATCTCCTGGTTAAGACAAATTATCTTTACTCAATAAAACTTGTTATAATTAATGATTGTCATCGAGGAATGTCATTGAAAATATTAATGTATTTATTCACTTCCTGGAGCTGAATATTCATACATCCACGATCAGTATTATTACATATAACCATGCTCAATCTGCATACAGATGAGATTTATGCTGATACACATGTAACAGCCCACCTACTTCTCCACTGGTGCTCATTTAACATGAAAATTAAACAACTATAATTTGCTTTAGTAATCACACACAAGTAGAGAGTTATTGAACATATCAGTTATTTGCTTAGCACGTCATGTGATTTTCACAGTAGGTTGTGATCGGGAAAACTTGAAATACACCATAGGACAGAGAGTTGTTTTACAGTTCAAGGTTTATGTCACTCTTTAGAGGGAAACTGAAATCCAAAGGGAACCCCATTTATGTGGGCATTACTAGTCCACTTTTAGACATTGATGGAACTATAGGTTTACTCCTTGTCTGTCTGTCTGTTACGTAACCAGTTTTCTGTGGGTTTTTTGGTAATGCTTCAGTTGATTAAACTCAATTTATATAAAACTTTACAATGAAGAGTTAACAGATCAACTGTGCGTTTATAGTGTTGTTAATCTTTTGCAAAGTTATGACATTGATTTAAATATAATCTTTGAAATATTTATTTTCCTCACTTATTTGTAACACTTAGCAGATTGAACTGTGCGCTGCCTTATTAGGACTTCTAGGTTACATACCAAACTGTGCTCAAAATTCATGTTCAGCTTTAATATCAAAACATACTTCACAATTTTGAGTTTCATGCATGACCCGGTTTAGTTAATTTTTTGCAAAGTTATTTTTTTATTTTGGCTAAGTTATAAAGCCTTATATCAACATGTGGTTGTTGTTTGTCAGTATCTTACAATTTTGTGCCTGCTGCCGCGGTTCATTGCCTCAAACTCTGGCATCCTGATGGTTATATGGTTTGATGTTAACGTGGCATCCTGATGGTTATATGGTTTGATGTTAACGTGGCATCCTGATGTTTATATGGTTTGATGTTAACATGTCAAAGTCTGGATTTATTCTACCTCTGGGGAGATTTGTAAGCCAACTGAACAATCAGGATGGCATTTATGATTGGAGAAATTGACATGGTAGTTTTTACAAACAAATCATCCTGTAATAAAAAATATTGCCATGCCATCTATGATTTACTAGAGCCAAGTATTAAAAGAGAATATATTGCCATATCATCCATTATTTGCCAGAGCCAAGTCTTCGATTTGGAGTTTGTACAATGAGATTTTCAGTTCAGCAGAGTTTTAACAGAAGAGTTTAATTAAAAAAATATTCAGTTTGAATGCACTTTTTTTTACCAGAAGAGGAATTAACCACATTTTTTAATTGATGCTTAAAATTAGGTTACTGTTTAAACTTTCAAATACAACAGATCTTAAGCACTGTTTTGACATCATAATCTGTAGTATCTTAGTTGAGTATTTGCAGTCCATTAATAATTTAATTAAACAATTAAGTTGAGATTTACTGTAATATTAAAGAAAGATTAACCAGTGAATTGTCTTTGATATGATAGATGTGTTCTGGATTGACATGGATATATATGTATTGGCACAACTAACTGGTACACTATAACGCCAACTGAAAGATTTGATCTATATACTGGTAGGTAGTTTTACTGTTCCAGAAGGGATGAAATCACGAACAGTAGATTAGAGATATAACTTCAGCCTGCTTTGACGTCATCCAATCCTTCATGAAGATTACATTAAGTAGGATGTAGGTGGTTGTTAGAGGGATAAACATGGTATATATAGATAGGCTCTAAGTCTTTAGTTCAATTGGTCGAGTGTTTGACTGCTACACTGGCCATCAGTCCTCGATTTAAACTCCAGTTTGGGCATGTTGATTTTTTATTCTATAAAATACCGAAATTTTATTTTAGATAGAAATCAGACAATATCCCAGTGTATTAGTTTACATAAGGGCAAAGTGAAAAAGGACGGTCTGTCACCATGCTACTGAAATAACGTTGAGTGCCTGCCCCATTAAACCCTAATCAGATAAAAAAAATCTAGTTTGTAGGATTTCTTTAAACTAATTAGAGTATTACAATCTGTTGATCAAAGTGCACAAGTTACACGTACATGTTGCAGTAAAGCTATATCATAAATATTGTAAATATATCCAAGATTCAAAGTACTCTTCTAACAGGATCCTCTGTGGTACATGTTCAACATCTTGTTCTCTGGATGGACTTATCTGCCTTGAACATCAGTTTAGAGGACAAATGCAAGATTGAACACTCATTATCTATTGAATTTAAATACAGCAGCTACAGTATTTACCTTCATAAGATAATCAATTCACTGACCTTATTTCAAGAGGAAATATTGATGTGAGACTGAACATTTAAATAAGTCAGAAAGTAGGTTACATGTAGTGTAGACAATGTGTAAGACTTGGGTATGTACACAAAGAAGACATCATTCAAATGACAACGGCACCTGGAACTATATGGGAGAATTTCCTAAGTGTTTGCTCTATCAATAATCGTCACTAAACTTCAAGGCTGTCAAAGATAAAACAAAACAAATACATCGGAAAGATTATAGACACAAAAGAAAAAAAGATTGTTTGCAACAGTTCTTCCTTGATGCCCTTTTAATTGGTCATATTAGTTGTCTGGAAGCAGATTAATAATAATTCAGTATTTTGATTTCTTATAATAAAACAAGTTCTGTATCTTGTTTATTGAACCCTTTAACCACTTGATACCTGTATTCCAGTCACCTTATTTCATTTTGTACATTGGGCAGTTGAAGAGAGCTTTTGTTGCCCATGTTCTTTCTGAGCTAGGGGGCCACAAAACTGATAAATCTGTTTCTGGTGTCTTTGTATTGTGATTGTCCTTTCTTATCTTTCTTTTTTCTTGGTGAAAGTGGGGTTTGGTTTTCTTCAGCCGTTTGGTCGTCCACTGTTATATGAGTGATATGACATCAAGTATAGTGTAAACAAACAAATAAAGTCTCTACATTAGCCCATATGTCAAATGGGTCCTTCTTTTACTACCATCGATGGTCCATTTAACTTGCCTAGAACTAGAGAAGCAGAACATGTGTATATAGAGTCGATGTTTACCTTGCCAGCTACCTTAACTCAGTTCCCAGTAGCTACCTTCTTCGATCACCTCTAATAAATCTGTAGTAAACTGCTTCCACTTGACCAGTCGCCCTATTCAATTAGTTGTCTTGGCGACTAATGTGTGTAAGAGAGTATGGTTATCAACTTGTTCTTGTTGAATGAGAATGTGTAAAAACCAATCCTAGTTAGTCGCGTTCACGTGTAGTTTGTTAACAAGGTCTTACTCTGAGGTGTGGCAAGGACTGATTGTTGTAACCTGACTAAACCATACAATGCAATTGATCATCAAAACCGCTTCTACTAGTACAGTTGCCAGTTAGGAGGGAGCTTCATGTTGCACTGCTGTTCTCAGAGCTATTAAGGGACAACATGAAGCTGATCTGTTTGTGATGTCTTTTTTGGAATTGCATCTTGTGATTGTCATGTCTTGTCATTGTATGTCACATGTATATAGAAACAGTTGAGGATGGTTTTCATCCCCTATTGTGTTACAATGCCATAATATGAGTGAAATTAAGTAGGGGGTAAACCACAGTCAAACAATCTACAAGTACATGTGACCATACAGTTTTACTTTAATAATAATATTTCACGTACATTTGATACAGCGAGAACAGTGAAATTGTGAACACATTTTTTCTAACCTTAACAAATAACAAATGATATTTTATTATGTGCTTTTGAGGATTTAAACCTTTACAGGACATTCATGTTTCAGGAAATGTGTTACTGTTGAATGTGAATCGAACTAGAAATACAATTTTAATATTTGTAATGATCTCCTGTTTCAGTGTATGAGTTAGCAATATCATGTTATTCGTAACTTTCCAGTATAAATGGGTCACTAATCCCTTCCAGGTTATATTTAAGAATTTTTCCGATAAGTCAAGATGAATTCACTCCAAAAATAATGTGTTTGTTTTGAGGAAATTTACTGATGACTTAGACATCACAGAGTACATGTAGTTTTTCTGAGAGAGTTCCAGTGTCATACCTGCCCTCTGGTTGATGAGGGTAATGTTTCTTCAAGTATAATGGACATACTAGCACTATAGGAACATTAATTTTGCAACTGAGCAAAACACACACATTTCATGGTTGTGTTATAATAGTGTGGCAATTACTGTTGCATACATCCGACCATATAAGTGAAATAGCCTTGAGTACAGTGTTAAACGCAAATCAATCAATCAATCCATCAATCCAGTGTCCCCATGTAAGTTACATGTAAATACCCTTGAATGTTATTACAATACACCAATCACACAAAGAATAAACAGAACTGTAGTACTGTATAACGTTGTCTCAGAACTACATATATATATAACTTTATTTTCTGAGGGTAAATACATGTAAACACAAATTATCTCCCCAGAAGCCTTCATAACAAATTGATTGATGAAATTAAAACATGTAATAAAAACAGTTGAATGTACAAACAGACAATTTTATAAGAACATACATAAGATAAGATAGATCATATTTATATTCTCTTCTTTTTTTTGGACTGGATGTTGTTTTTCTTTACACATAAATAAAATTGTAACAGAATAATTTATGAGCGTGTACTAACTGCTCATTTTCAGTAAACAAATATGACTATCATAATGATATAATAAATGTAAGAGTAATGATGGAGATAGCATTAGTGTTTTAGCCAGCATTACATGTATCCCTGTTTAAGAGTAAATGACAATTGTGATGAGTAGAACATACATTAATGAAAAAACATTACAAAGTTAGAAATAAGCTTCTCCGACTCTTTTGGTTTCTGGAGCAATAAGGTTACATGTATAACCACATAACAGCCTATTAAAATACTTCAAAACTAGGGCATGGGAAGTGGGCGTTTAGTGTGTTGAATTTTACTGGTATTGCTATTATGTGCTGATACATTTTCTATTTCCACAGTGTATGTATCATTCTGTATGTACATACATGTTCTTTGTAGTGTAATAAGCTATACTGAATAGGTACCTAGCCAGAGACCTGACCTACCCAAAGTCTACATGCCCTAAAGGCTTACATGTAGGTTATATTGCCCACTCAAAAATCCATTAATTTCACTTTTGTTCATTCTAATTAGTTGTCTTAAAAACACATTTCAGTATTTTTTAAATGAATAATAATGAGAATAAAATATTTATATAGGTAGCATTGTTTGGGAATAGGTATGCCGAGAATAAAACCTGAACTGACAGAAGGATAACAAGATAAAGGCTTATTGTGTATATTCTAATTCACAAGAGTATGAATTCCTTTACTGCCTTTAGCAATTCTAACAACAGAACAACAATATCTACATATACTGTATGTCTTACAAATCTTGCTGTGAATGTAATATTGGGGTTTGAAACAAAAAATTCTGTTCAACATGAAGATTGTGTTGGCTTTTTAATAGTATCAAAGCCTACTATATTGTTAATCATCTGACATGTCAGTTAATCACCATACATGATACGGTATCAAAGCATGTCCATCGCTGCCATGGGGAATTAGATTGACTCTCCAAAACCAGTTAATGGTAAATGTTTCCAGATTCCCCTTAATCAAAAAAGTAGTGGTACAGGTATTGTCTGTACCTGTCAGTGAATGAACATATAGCAAGCAATTAACATTCATGGTTGTGTGAGTGTTGATTTCTATGCTAGGAGTAAACCGCCGTCATATAAGTGAAATACCCTTGTCCTTGTGCACCACTTCAAACACCAATCATTCAATCAGTCTTCATACATACAATAACATGTACACAACTGACATAATAATTAACAAAGCCTTTTTTATTTTTTCCCCCAGAAATTTATTTTCTCGGAAGCCTAAGGAGGTTAATCATAGTCATGAGAGTGCTCCGGGTTGGAAATTGTTTGGCAGGATTCCGCCCAAAGAAACCGAGAAGAAAGACGTGAGTCAAGTCCTGGAGGAATATCAAGCTAAACAGCGAACCAATTCTTCAGAGAGCTTAGGACGTAAAAAACAAGATATTGAAGTTCTATCAACCACTGCCTTAATATTGGAAAACCGCCCAATGTAAGTAATCATCATGCCTTATGTCTGTCTCTGATCAGATCCCAGTCCTTCCTGTGTTTCAAATTCACTCTTGAGTCAGCCCTCTGTCTAAGGTTTTTCTGTTTGAAGAGAAGTAATGTTGTCTTTACTTACAACTGGAGCCTGGAGGAAGATTAACTTTCCAACATTATCAAAACACCTCACATTTTATGGCTGTGCTAGTGTCAATTATTGTTGGAATACACCACCGTCATATAAGTGAAATACCCTTAACTTAACCATGGTGTAAAACACCAATCAATCAATCAATCACTCTTGAATTCGCTCATTGAGTGAATCAATGTTAAAAAAGGTACTTTTTTTATTACTGAAATTCTTGAAGATGTTTTGTTAAGAAAGGATTTTATTTAAATTCTGATTGATTATAACATGTATTACATAACATTTCACATACTTCTCAGCATCTTTTCTTTGATACTGTTGATCTCAAGGATAAGAATATTTAATTTTCCACTACTGTTTTGCTTGAATAATAGTTATTTAGTGACCTGCATATTTAAATAAGGCCAATGGATATTCCACTTTTAAAATCATAAGGATCAGAAGGTCACACTGATTATTATCATGTTGGGAAAGCGCATGAAGCAGTATGAGTGGTATATGTATGTAAAAACGTAAGTGTGAGAAAAGGAAAGACACAGTAAAAACCTCAAAGACTTCATAGCTTTTTTAAGATCCGTTTTAAAGGTGAAGGATTAGATTTCAGTCCACATACACACAACACACAGGTGTCATTGAAGTCCATTTGTGTTCAGCCTGTCTGCCATGTCTTTATACATGTACAATGAACACCACAAGCCACCACATTTCTGTCTTCTGCCTTGAGTTTTTTAAGGACATTTAAGAAGATACATGTAGGCCGTAAATGTCATCCTTTTTGCTCTAAATGCTCGTCAGCATGTTCCTTGCTCTTTGATCCCTTTGAAATTTGGTCAATAATTTAAAAAAGAAAAAATGGTAAAGTGTTTCTATTGTGAAAAAAACTCAACAAGTATTCACTGGTTTGCACTAATCCCTAGGTCATTTCTATATGAAGGCTCTAGATGCTGTGGGTGGTTATACTAAAGGTTTCTAGCTGATAGCTATTTGATGCTTCCTGTTACCCTGGGTCTCTTTGTGCTAAGTTTCTGAAGGAAGCATATTTGTTATGGCGTACTCCACTGTTGATTTGCTCACTAGAAGGTTAGGAAGGAGCTTCCTGTTGCGGAGTTCTCCAAGCTAAGGGGCAGCATGAAGTTTATCTGTTTGTGATGTCTTTGTATCCTATGATTGTCATGTATTTGTCCTGTGTTGTCTTTGTTTGTTGCCAGTGGTGTCGAGGGCACTTTCCTTCACCCATTTGGCTGGCATGCCGTAATATGAGTAAAATAATCTTAATGATGGCGTTAAACCCCGATCAAATGCATTATGTACTGCACCCTATGATTTGTTATTGTTTGTCAACACGTTACAGTGAGATTGTTCTGATACAATGTCATATGAGTGAAATAACCATATATGTAAACCTGTGTCTTGGGAGAAATTTAGAAAATTTTATTTGTATATGGGACTTATGAGTGAAATTGTGACCGTATTAGGTTCTGTTTGTGAGAAATTAACATTGTTTCCACGGATGGATGTTAAATAAGTTTATTGCAATTCACACAGTTCAAATTACATGTATCATGTGATATATATTTGTAAATGTAGACAATGACAACTTTGCTACCTGGACCTTATATATGCACAGATGTTTCCAACAACTTGGCAACAAGTAAGATTCCACTTGTTAATAAAGCTATGAAACTGAATTATTAATTTCTCATTTGTAATTACTGTTAAAAGTTATTGTCTACCTTCATGGATGTTGTAATACGCAGTTTCTTCTTAATGCATTTAGTGGGATCTGTTTCTTTTATCGCAGAGAGGAAAGACTGATCAAAGTGAGAAAGACAGCTCAACAATTATTTTTTTAAAAGGGTTCTTCTGTGATTGATGATTTATTATGAATATTTTTATATTCGTAGGATAATGATACAGTCATGAACTTGTCTCTAGACACTCATTATGTCTTACATAATATACTTAAAGTTTATAATAATGTGTAGCTCCTCTAACAAATGTCTAAAATGGCTAATAAGGATGGAATATTAAACCTCACAGTATTGACTTTCTTATTGATATCAACTTCTTCATAAATTGCTAACAACGTTTCAATTTTATCCAAGATATCCGAGAAAATGTCCAATTGGAACACAGGGCATAAAAATTCATGTCTTACATACACATGTCAGTGGTTATATGAAATAAAATAGATCCATAATAAACAGCCCTGTGCCACTTGTTCCTTATGACAGGCCTTATCTTGGAAGAACTTTATGTTGATTATTTGTGATTTCCCTGGCTTGAACTACTGTCGGATGTATTTAGGATTGTTATAAAGTGTATTAATGTAGCCAGGCAGATCATCGATTTCCCTGTCTATTAACTATAGCTTCAGTCGGTTGTATAAAGGATACCAGGAAACCAATAACTAAGAAATATTCTAATAATTGTTATCTTTTGATTTAAACCATCACTGGTTACATGTATATTTGTTATTGTTGACATTTCCCATTCATTAATACTTTTCAATCAGCATACCAGTTAACAAAATAGCTTCCTTTGCCAATTGGATTTGGCCACATTTAAAGATTTGTCTCAGAGTTTGAATTATTTGGGAATTAACAGTAGCTTAGTGTGCATCAGATACTAGTAAACAAACACAGATCTGCTGCCAAAGCCCTTCTAATGCATTACACAGTGCCACATATCAACACACAACCCAGGAAATCTCTATCCTGTAATCATGCTGTTTACCATGAAACTACTTTGTCTGTGTACAATAAAAAGATGAGGAGATACTGGTGAAGTGGAAAACCTTAATTTGGGTGTGGTTCATGCTGCATAAAGCACTGGCCTGTCTGCCTGCATCTTAACACCTGTAAAGGTATAGAATCTGATTAATCCTTGCTCTTATTAAGGGCAGGTGATTTTGACAGGATTCTTAAGCCGTAAGTAAAGCCCCCCCGACTTCCATGAAACAAGGTTTGTTTTATGGAATAATAGAGATTAAATAAAGATTATTTGAATTTGAGGACCTACATGTATAATGGATGTTGACTTTTATGATGTTTGACATGACATACTGTCAACTACAGGCTAATGCCATAACGTTTAGCATAATGTCAGACATGCGACAAACAGACAACATGCCTTAGTTTTTCTTTCTCTATTTGTAATAATTGTAAAATAGCTTGATGTAGTTTCAGAGATAATGTCATTTGTTTCCTGAAGTTATTTACCTGTTAATAAAGTGAGTTTCCCCCACATTTTCCTATGCACTAAGTAATGTCTATGGCCAAGGGCAGTTTGTTTCGGAGCATAATGTTTAATGTTATGGGAAGAAAAATTATCCAGGATATAAACAAAGTACTTCACATTTTACTGTTGTGCTATTGTCAATCACTGTCCCAGTTTGAATACACCGCTTCATAGAGGTGAAATACCCTTGAGCACCATGTTTTAAAAAACATCCAATCAATACTATGCACTTATACTAGCACAGCCCTCTTGTGATTGAAATAATACCAAGCTTGGAGAAAGAATCCTGTCATTTTAAAGTCTTGATGAGGTGTTGTGTTTAAGCTGCAAATTAATGCCATCCTTAAAAAATTGAATTCTGTCAGATATTTAGCCATTTGAGCATTGAAAATGATATCAGTTCAAAGAAAACATGAATTTAAGGCTCTTATCATTTCAGTTCAATTATTAAACTATTTTACTTTTCTACAGTCCACCTCTGGAAAGTGAATAAATAACAAATCCTTGAATATCACTGTATGACATTAAATCCCAATCAAACAAGCAAACAAAGATACTTTTTTATATTTCAATATAAAATAAGAAAGTCCTTGGTCACTTGTCAGTTGATGTTTTGCAAGGATGTCACAAAAGAAGGTTGTTTATTTACAATGTTGAACTGCTGTATGTCTTGAGGTTTTTAGCACGGATTTCCCAGGGGATCAGAGCTCAACACAGATACATGGAAATAAATGCTAGCTTCTTTATGCAGTCTAACTTGAATTATATTTAATAATAATTAAGATCCATGTTAGCTTCCTGTTGCCCTAGTCCTCTCAGAGCTAAGTGGCAATATAAACCCGATCTGTTTGGGATGTCTTTGTATTACGTCGGTCCTGTGATTGTCCTGTCCTGTCTTTGTTGCCAGTGGCATCGAGGGTGGTTTCCTTCACCCATTGGGTTGGCACGCCATCATATGAGTGAAATAAACATTCCAAGTAAAACCCCAATCAAACAAATAAATAAATAAAATAATGTAAAATTCATGGCTTTTTTTAATCAAAGTTTAGGCACCTAAATTTTTTTTACACGTTTAAAAGTTGGTTCCACATGAATGACAAAGTAGAGTTACAGACGACACGTTCAGGGGACAATAATTGAGTCTTGTGTTCTGTATTTAAATGTTTGAGCTGGGTTTTTTTTTTACTGTTTCATCCTGTTACCAGTCTGAGGCTCAAATGTGTGCTATTTTCTCCGAGACAAACAAACATCCAATGCACATCTTGGGACTGGGGCTATTTGTGTGTTTATGTAGTTACACCCTAACTCCAATTTGCTCACCAAATAATGCAGTTAAAGTCCTCAGTAAAGAAAAAACACATGAATGTTCCCTGTCAACTCCGAAAAATGTTAACTTAAATGGTCTATTTTTTACAGTAACTTAATTTTTTACAAATATTTATTTATGCTTGCTCGATTAATTAATTGATGTAGTTTTTTACATATACGAATTATAATAGTTTATAAGTCTTCTTCGGAGGTGCTGAAGAAATATCTAAAATATACTAGATTGTTTGTTTACTTTGTTTTTCTGATATGTCAACCCACAGTATGCAATTTTTTGCTTTCTCCTCATTTGTAAGATATTTGTATGTGGTAAAAACACACAGTGGGACAGCTTTTAATGTATCCTTTTGTGTCGTGAAAGGTTGGGAGGGAGCTTCGTGGTGCCCTGTTGCTCTCAGGGCTAAGGGGCGACATGAAGGGGATCTGTTTGTGATGTCTTTGTTTTACATCCAGGGATTGTCCATTAGTTGTCTTGTCTTTGCCTGTGCCGTTGAGGGCAGTTTCCTTCAGCCATTGGGCTGGCATGCTGTAGTTAGAGTGAAATAACCTTATTGGTGTAGAACACCAATCAAACTCTTTTCTACCTGGGCTCAAAAGAAGGCCTGCACTGGTAGCTGCAGTACATTAAGGATCTCTATATGCTGCTAGAGGACATAATTGATTTAGAAGTGGAAGGATTGTGTGGTATCATTAATAATCAGTGGATATTATGATTGGTATCTGGATTCTTTGAAGGCTACTAGATTGTTTGGTGTTCAGTAGGAATCCAATTCATTGACCAGTGTTCAGTCCAGTATGATAGAGGTATATGTCTACATATACATGCTGTTTTACCCACTGGACTTTAATGTTATCAAGCCCAAATATCCTTGATAAGTGATTAACCAGCTGAGACACAGGTTTTGTGTGACAACTGTTGGCATGTACTGGTTCATAAATAAACCATAATGTCACAGGTGACTGGTAACACACTATGTAAGGTGCTACAGCGCATATGTTGGAGTGCATTGTTTTTCCATGTAATTGAATGTCCTTGGCAGTGTTCTGGTTACTACAAATGCCTGAATAAACATTGATTTATTTTTTTGTATAATTTCCTATCACAGGTCTATCCCACACTATGGTCATGTATGTGAATTCAATGCAAATCAAACAAACAAATAATCATACCAACTTAAGAATTATGGTTATCTAAAACGTCAACATAGGGATGGGCAGGCTGTTGACAGAGAGCTTCCTGTAGCTACAGGGCAATACTAAGCTGATCGCTTCGTCTTTGCTTTTGTGTCTTGTGATTGTCCTGTCTTGTCTTTGTTTGTTGCCAATGGCACTAAGGGTGTATTCCTTTTCTCATTGGTCAGTCAGTCAGTCACACCCTTTAATTATTTATTAAAGTAACTTAGCCAGATTAAACAAACGCGCAATGGCATTGGCCAGGAAAACAATTTAGAATCTTCTTTGACCTGGTGCTCTGTGTGAAGGAGCAACATGAAGCCGTGTTTTACAATGTCTTGTAGTGTGGATATACATACGTTGTGCTATGGTACCAAGTTTGGTGTTCTATTCTGCTATGTAGCTTGTGGCTGATTGTTTCTTGTGACATCAAGCAGACCTTTGCTGTAATCTTTTCCGGCATAACCTTAAAATCTGTCCTCTAAATTTTTGTGAGATAACCTAACATTTGCATTTGCCATTGGTTTGCTGATTTTTTAAAATGCAATAATGAGCATTTATAAAAAATGAAGCAAAATTGCTTCATAATACAAAGTTCATTGATCGGGTTGACAAAATTTGTAAAATACATGGGGATTAAATATTTTGGTTTATTTTAAAACCATTGTCAAGAATGAACAGACTAATGAGCCAATCGGCTATCGACCATTTAATGAATAAATTAAAATGCTCAACCAACTGGTCTGGTAATAATGGAAGGCATTGTAAGCAAATGTAAATGTATTTATTTCAATTCATTGGAGAAATGCAGGAAAATTCACCGAAAATTTGTCCTACGTTTTTTTTCAATTATTTAAAATTCTAATTATTGGAGAATAACAAGAATGTTGTCATGAGAGTCATATAAAAAACAACAACACAAAACTGAAGAATACAGTCCTAGTTGTATTTTGGCAGTCATTATTCTGTTTTGCTGTTCAAATTTTTAGAAAATTAGCAGAATGTTTTCATTGGAACCAGGCAGTTTTTTGTTCTCTTTTTATCATCAGATTATTAGTGAATAACCGGAATGCTGTCATGACAGTTTGAGAAATGCTTCGACTTCTATTTAGGATACTTTGTCTCTTGTAATCAATACATACACACACTCCATTAGGGTGTTATTTTTTTCTTGAAGAAGCAAACATATTTGGATTCAATTTGAAGGTCACCACAGCCTGCAAATTACATTCAATCCTTAAAAAAATTTAATTTCGGACAGGCTTTTAATCCTCTTGCTAAGAACAGTTTGCTGTCTTTACGGTCTTAACCTAACACTGGAGAAACATTATTTAAATAGTTTGTTAGGAGCAAAACACTTGATGCTTTTTAGTTGTGTTAATGTCATTATATGCCGTTTTATTGATGGACTACACCACCATTATATGAGTGTTATAACCTCGTTGTAATGGCACACCCTTCACTGGTAATCAAATAAATTTACACTGTATAAAATAATTTCCATGTTATTCTGGATACCTTCGTAGATACCCTAAATCAATTTAAAGACTTCGAAATTGTGTCTGAGAGGCAAATAAATATTTTTGAGTTAGAAAGCATCAACATTTGTCAGATAACATAAATTTGATCGATTACATGCTGTAATATTGTCACAACAAGCAAAAAAGTTAGGATCTGTCATGGACGAAATTTGAGGTGATTTAGGGTAGAAGGCATTCCATAGTTTGGCATGAAATTGGTTAAAATATATATGACCTGTATGGCACTCCTCATACCGTATGTTGGGTTTACTGAAATAATAAAAACAGGATTCACTGTTTCTAATGACCATATGTAAATCAAAGGGTAGATATGATGTAAAAATATTAGACATGGGACACCTTGATCTACATTGTTTTTATCCAAAATAATGGCTTAAATCTGTTTCGTGTGGTAGTGAATATTGTATAATTTGTATTTATCACCTTCTTAAGAAGGATTAGTGCAAGAAAAAAGAGAAGTGCAGAACATCCAACAGGGATGATATGAAGTCATGTGAACAAATACTCAGTAATGAAATCCTCTTGTGTTGTTGTTGTTGTAACAGGAACCTTCCCTCCAAGTGCCCAGAAGAAGAACAAAGACATAAGCTAGAATATGAAGCTATGGTGGAAGCCGCTAAAAAGAAAGGTAAGCATAGATTTATGACTATGTTTCACTTATCTGATAAACAGCCAGTGTACAGACATATTTCATTCTTGACAAGGGTTTTCAAATAAACTGAAATATGAGATGACTGTGGAAGCACCCACATGTGTTACTGTATCTTTTATTGGAATTTACAAATAGAGTTAACCCAAAGACAGGAGAAGCAATCCGCTAATTTCATGTAGTCAGTGGCACTGTGTTATCCTAATTAGGTCTACTTGGAATCTGCCAGTTTAACCTCAGAACATTTTATTTTAAGAGATACATGTATGTAACCTAAAATTCAGGTAAAAGATTTCTTCAATAATAAAACTGCCATGGCCCTTATGATGTATAAACTTTTTCCACAGTTTTTCTTCTTGAACCATCTTATACTCCCTGGGATTTCCTATAGCTTGTCACTGCTTGTGCTTGTCTTGAGAGAACATGGCATGTTGTGATAGGAGTAATTTAACTTTAATACACTGTATAAGTTTATGTGTAAAATCATTTGTTGTTTCATTGAACAGAGTTGAAAGAGCTTCGATTAAAGAAGAAACATTTACAACAACAGTTAAAACTAGAGGACCAAAGAGTGGCCCGTGCTAAATACTGGACCAATGAAGTCTTACCTAACTGGGAAAATATGTAAGTTCTTTTAATTTCTACATTAGTATGACAGAAAATATGAAGCAGTTGCTACTAAATTATTGAAAAACTATTTTATTGGCAAGGCGTGAAAATGTCTGGCAATGATGTGATTTACTTAAATGTACATTTTGTACCTATCCTTGAAATTAACTATATCAAGTTCATTTGGCAGTACTGTCATAATTCTGTTTGTTAAACAGAAATTTAAAACTATTTTTGTTATTGTCACCGTACACTTCTGTTGGATATATGGTAGCCCACTGTATTAATGTATTTAATTTTACAAGAAACATTAATGGTTGAAATTGTGGGATATATGCTAGTGGGTAGTCATCAAATCCTATGATACATGAACATTATTGGTTTACATAGTTAAAGATATGATAGGAATGTTTTCTGGGCCTCCAGCTATCTTTATAAATCACAAATACTATCATATTGTAGACTAATATTAAATAAAGGATGTAGCCTGGAGGTAATTTAGCAGTCTTTTTTTGTCTCTCCAGTCCTGACCTTCTCCTGATGTGTAAAACTGATACTGGTAAACTTGTGTTGTGGTGATGCAGGCTGCTCTTGTTTGTTTATTGCTGCCAATTAAAATTAGGTCACATCAATTTTGTTAAGTGTTCACACCACTGAAGACAACAAACTGGAATTCTAGTTCATGTTTTATTACTCTATTAGCATTGATATATGAATGATGCATATATACATTTTACAATTTTTAAGTAACAAGCTGGACAAATAAAACCAGGTCAGTTTTGTAACAGTATTTGACAGCACACGATTATCAAGGGCCTGTGAAATGTGAATAAAATTGGTGATGCCTTGTAATAATTTGTTTCATCCGCTGAGGCTGGTTATATGGTTACTCTTACCAAGCTACATGATACTGATCATAGATAAATCTCCAATTAAATAAACAAACTTATCTTTGATTGAAGGCATACCACAAAGAAAACAAGAGAATTGTGGTGGAGAGGACTGCCTCCCAGTGTCAGAGGGAAGGTTTGGAAACTAGCTATTGGCAACGATCTTAATATCACCTCAGGTACGGCAATCTTATTCAGCACCTTAATATTCATATCTTAATATAGTAGACATAACAGCAGTGACTAATCCTGCATCGGGTGGTTGGAGGGAGCTTCATGTTGCCCTGGTGCTCTTAGAACTAAAGGGAAACAGGAATCTGATCTGTTTGTGGTGTCTATATTGCATCCTGTTATTGTCCTGTATTTGTCCTATCTTGTCTTTGTTCGTTGCCAGTGGTGTCGAGGGTGGTTTCCTTCACCCATTGGGCTGGCACGTCGTCATATAAGTAAAATACCCTTGAGTACGACGTAAAACCCCAATCAAAGAAACAAACTAATCCTGCTCACTCTCCACCCTGACAATATTAATATAAGTGATGAGTATCTGAATTGTTAACATTTTAACTGTCTTTCAAATGCATTTAGAAGACTTGATTTATGTTTGCTCTACCTCAGTGATTAATTTTGAAAATATGAACTATTGTAAATATTTCAATAACATTTAGAAGAGTTGTCTTGCTGAGTAAAAGTCTTCTCATTGGGTAGGCCATTGTGTTTTTGCTGTACTATTAACTCTCTGTGCCACGAGGTGTGTTTGGAGACAAGGCGTTAACAGGCTTGACACCCTCCTTAGTAACACTGAATCTCTTTAGCTCACTCTAAGGCAAGGAGTTGATGGGTATTTACATTGCTAGATAACTTCAAGATTTAAGATGACATCCCTAGAGTGCATACAGCTGCCAGTAATCCTTCAATTCTTTCCCCCCAAAAAGAAACATCCAAAGATCCAAAAATGGTGTATGTTATAATGAAAATTTGCTTTGCATTTTTACAGCTTCACCAAGCCAAATAAATGCTGAATAAATAAATATCTAAAAAAAACCCAAAAAAACAGATGGTGCACATAAGGTACAGTTAAATCCTTTTGTTAAATACTTCATTTATTGTCAGAATTGTTTTTCTGTAGTTCTCCAATGATAATTTTTGTTTTTCTCCAGAATTGTATGAAATATGTCTAAGTCGTGCGAAAGATAAGATGAATTTATTTGACATAGAGCCTGGAGACCCCAATGGACCGTCAGATAGTAAGTTCTATTAGAGATAAACATTCAATCGAGTCAGCTATGTATATATGGACTACACTCTATTTTCAAAAGATTTAGTTCTGTCCTTAATGCAGTGTTTTGATTGGATAGTGAGAAAGTTAGGAAGTACCATGTTAGCAGCCAAGTTGTCTGGCAAATGACAATTTGGTTGACTCTAGCTGACCTCAAATGGCAACTTTGTGCTTTTAAAGACTGTTGATTTCATGCGATAACAGGTTACTGTTTTTATTTTTCTATATGTTAAAATTATACAGTTCTATTTTTTGTTGATTGATGAGGTTTATATTTGACTAAATAATAAGCAAATAATCATTGTCTATTGATTAAGGTTGTATTTGCCTTAGAAAAGGCTTCCTCCTGGTATTTAAGCAAGGAACAGTGAGAAATGGACAATCTGTCCTCATATAAGTGAAATACCCTGAAGTACGATATAAAACCCCAAACAAACTGATTTTCAAGACTTCCAAATAACTCAAAATGAGATTTGTTGTTCAATAATGTTAGAATCGTCATGTATGGCAGTTCCTACATGCTGGCAAAACGACCAGCTCTAGTATAAAATTGTATCTCATTCCTTGTTTTATTGTTTGCAGCATCATCTGAACCTCCGTCCAATAGAGAAACTAGTGTAGAATTAATCAAACTCGATGTTGCCAGAACCTTTCCACAGCTCTGTATATTCCAGAAGGTATTCATGCTAATATTTCTCTTAGCTTTGACTTCAATAGACACTATTTATTTTACCAAAAATGTTTGAATTTATCAAAATGTTTGAATTTATCAAAATGTATTTATCTATTAGATTAACTCTTGTGTTATCTCTGAAAGTGTTTGTGTTTGTAAGGTTTTTTATTATGTGCACATGCTTTTCTTGATAGATTTGTTTGTGTACAACAATTGGTTTCATGTAGATTGTTTACCTGATAAAATACTGTATGTTATCCTGTTTGTGTTTACAGGGTGGGCCTTATTATGAGCTCCTGCACAGTCTACTTGGAGCATATGCTTGTTATAGGCCTGATGTGGGATATGTAAGTCATCTACACTCATTTACCACATCAATTGTTTATCATTGCATCTATCACCATCTGTTTAATTTAGTGTTAATTTTGTAACAGTTAAGCGTTTTGTACACTCCATTCCATATCTGTACTAATAACCAGTTTCTTTGTCAGGTCAGTTTGTTTAAATATCTTAATTAGTAATGCTAGATATTTAGTAATTTTGCTATCAAACTAAAGCCTTTAGTTAACTATTAGGAATGAATTAATGTTTAAGCCAATATATATATATCAGTGCAGAGTAATGTCACAAGGTTAATGGGTCAATTAGATGAATTAAGTTTGCTTTTCCCCAAAATGTCAGTGTCACACCTATAAGTGTGGAAGTGAAGAGCCCATGAGTGTTCCATATACATTATGGAAATTATAATACTATTTTTCAGGTTCAGGGTATGTCTTTCATAGCAGCTGTGTTACTATTAAACATGGATGTAGCGGATGCCTTTATCTGTTTTACAAACTTACTCAACAAACCATGCCAAGTGGCATTCTTTCGCATGGACGAAAATTTGGTAAGTGAATATTTCTACAATTCACAGAACTAAATTTGTGTTAAACTTGTTTGATTTTACATAAAAGTCAGTCATTTTTGTGGGTTTTACTTCAAATTGTTCTCCATTTGTTTTCATCCAGGCAAATCACCTGTATTTCCTGGGAGTCGATTTTTGTCTTCCTTTCTGTGTTTCATGTTACTTTTATAGCTGGAATTCATTTAAAAAGAGTGATGCTTGTATGTGTACAATCTGTATTTTTTTTTTTACAATATTAGAAAAAACGTAGTCAGTGTTTTACATTTACTATGTATTTGTCAGCATTGCATGCTTTTGATCGACTGTTACATGGTCTCTACACCCAACCCACCCAAGTTAATAATTGCAAGCTACTGAAACACTATTCTGCTGCAATATCTAAATCTAAATACTTCAAACTGCACTTTTTAATGCAATTATGTTTTACTGCTTTTGATAATCAAGTTCTGGGATTTTTTTGTTTTGTTCAATTAATAATGTCTTTAACAGAATTACATAAAGGCCATTCACCATGGCCACAAAAGCTTTACTTCCAACTGCAATCAATATCATGTGCCATCTCTCTCAAACCTGATAACAACCATGTAGACAGAAAAAACTATATTTGTGGAAGAGGTTCTAGCAGGCTTTATTTAAACACTCTAACTTCGGCCAATCTTTTCGATTGCTTGAATATTGTGAGAAGTTACAACATCAGTATAAAACCAATACAGATACATTCACTAGTAATGTTTAAATTTGTTCCAGAATCAATCTAAAGGGATGCTGTTCAATATTGTGTTACATTCTTTACATACGCTCAACACACTGGCTAAGGGCAGTTTGTTTGAGGAGGATCAATGCTGTCTGTACTTAGCACTATGGAGGGAGTTTAACTTTCCAATAGTTTCTTAACACTTCACATTTTATAGTTGTGCTGGTGTCAATTATTGTTGGAATAAACTGCTGTCATATAAGTGAAATACCCTTAAGTAGGCGTAAAACAACAATCAATCAATCATTACATAGTCTCATATTTTGTTTCGGCCAGTTAGGAAGGAGCTTCCAGTTGCTCTGGGCCCTCTGCTTAAAGACAGTATAATTGAAGTATATTTTACTGTCTGCTATGGAGGAACTTTAATTTCCAATAGAGCATTTATAAGCACCAATAAATCAATCAGTCAATCAACTAGTTGCCCTTGTGCTCTCAGTGCTAAGCGGCAACTCTAAGCCGCTTTGTTTGAGATGTCTTCTGATTGTCTTTGCCTTGTTGCCAGTGGCGTCATGAGTGATTTCAGCATACAACCTCAAACAAATAATATTTTGCCTTAAATACACTTTATTTCTCTCAAGTCTTATTTGGTCTATTTTTGTAAATTTACCAACAGTGAAATACTTATTTATTTATTATCAATGTATATAATTATTTAAAACTAAAATTAAAAGTGTATTATGTGAAGTCAATTAATTTATATGTAGTTATAAAATGTCTACAAACTCAACATTTTTTTTTTCTTCTTTCAGATGAAGTGCTATTTCCAAACATTTACAGAATTTTTCAAAGAGAATATGCCCAAATTACACCAACATTTTATACAACTTTCTTTGACTCCTGAGGTCTATATAATTGACTGGTAGGTTCTTAATTTTGAGCTTTGCAGGTATTTTTTACGTAGCTTACCTTTTAACTTAGCAACAGAATTGGTGTATGTCCAGTTATAAGACTCTTGTTTGTTTAATGACATGATTTTCAGATAAGGCAAATTAAGACAAAAGAAATATATTTGATCTAAAAAAATTTGTTTGTTGTGTGTGTTTGGCTTATAATACAATTAACGCTGGACACAAAGCTGTTTTTAAATGTTTGAATGCTTTAATGCATAATCTCCCAAACTACTGAAGTTGCCCTTGTGAATCTTGCGCATTTTTGTTGCTTACATGGCTTATCAAATGAACTGCCAATATTCCTGGAATTGTTTAGTAATGCCAGCGTGAATGCACCTTATTTTATTTTAATTGCTTATTGATACATTTATATTTTTTTATCCAATGTTTTGTTTTTAACAATGTGATGTTTGGGAATACTTTTAGCTTATTATTGAAGAATTCTGATGATTTCTTGACCA
The DNA here is from genome assembly GCA_030265115.1 of Mopalia vespertina. Lineage (NCBI taxonomy): Eukaryota > Metazoa > Mollusca > Polyplacophora > Chitonida > Mopaliidae > Mopalia > Mopalia vespertina. The sequence continues at coordinate 26,116 of JAQQZZ010081779.1, forward strand.
GTAAACAATCACTTCTTAATTTCTGGTTTCTGTCTTTAGGATGTTCACATTATTTAGTAAATCACTACCATTGGACGTGGCATGTCGTGTTTGGGATGTCTTCTGCAGGGATGGGGAGGAATTTCTGTTTCGAACAGCACTTGGTAAGTTTGGGATCTATCACCAGGTTTAGTAGCATTAACAACTTCTTCAGAGATCAATTTTATGACTTCAATAAACTTTGTTGATGGAATCTGAAACTACATTGAAGAGCCTTGTGAACAAAATGTAGTCAAGTGGAATTTTTTAAAGGGCTTGTTTCAAACATATTAAATAGTAAAAACGTAATTTTTCAATGTTGAAAATATTTTAAGTTTAAGTAAAAGATCAGCCACAAGTGATTCTGTTTTATCATCTAGCTGATGTCTGTTTTTCCCATGACATGTAAAGGGATATACTGTTCAGCCAAACAGTCTCTCTGCCCAAAAATTATCACAATGCATCCTAATGTTTAAGTTGGACTTATATAGTATTTGATCAGTATAAAAATATTTGGCAAACTTTGTAATTATGAATTGAGGATGCACATGAAAATTTCTTGCAATCATAACTGCTTTTTAACACTGTTTTAAAATTGACAATAATGCAAAATAATGTCTTATAATATTAATAACAATATTGCAACAGTACAGGGTTTCAATTATATTTGGACATTTTGTCCAGGTGAGTTAAGGAAGTTAAGGAAATTTGCAAAGGCGTCACAACTGTGTAACATGGTTATGTCCCTCTCAGTTTTAAATAGGTATCAACTTTGATATGTTTCTTGCTTAAGGTGCCACCTTTAAACCTACAATCTAACAAAAATTCAAGTTGTTTCTGAGAATGATGAAAATGATAGGGAAAATACTCATAGTTGCTAATTCACAAAGTTAATGCTTTATATCAGATAATTAATTTTAATTTATTGTTTCAATTTTGGGTGATTTCAGGTTTGTTGAAGATGTATGAAGACATACTGTTACAAATGGACTTTATTCACTTAGCTCAGTTCATGACCAAATTACCAGAGGTTATATCAGGAGAGAGGTTATTCAAGAGTATAGACTGGATTAAAATGAACATTGATAAGAAACGATTTATTCAGGTTCTATTGACTTTCCGTGAATCTATGGACTCTTGACATATGTGAAGGGAGATTACTGAATACCTTGTCAACTTACGGGAGATAACTCTTGGTGCGAGGTTTATGTATCTGTGATGATGATACTCCAGGTTGTGATTTCACAAAAAAAAAGCCAGAGGGCAGTTGTGTATATACTTGAGAATGAAAATTGAAATGAAATTTGAAGACAAGAGTCATTTGGAGCAGAAATGGACTGCAACTAAACTGATAATTTTGCTAGGAAATAAGCAGCAGGAAGTGGGAGTTTTAAGGGTAAATTATGGGGATGTAATTCCTCATAGACAATACAAAGAAGAAGGATACTGGCATAGGTTGCACAATATCCGGATATATCTTTACATACCACAGATCAAACTGATTTTTATATTATGGACATATATGGTCATTGTTTCTTTAAAAATCAATCTCCTCATGTAGAACTGATTATATTAAACTCTGGGCTCTGCACTCTTTTCATTGCCAAGGCGAACAGACAATACTTTGAAATTATGAGGGATGCACATTCACCAAGAGTTCTGTCCCTCATTATTTGTTTGCTCAAAAGGTCAAATAACAACCATGGTATCATCTTAAGATCACATGCCTTAACTGAGGAGTCCCACAAGTGTTCTCACAGCTTTCATCGGGAATTAAATTTCATATAATCTTGAGTGTATTACATTATAGGAGGGGTTATTTCTGGTATAATGATCTGTTTTGATTTAGGTGGTGTAAAATTGGTATTAAATACAGACAACAGTTACCAGGAACTACTTCAAATAGTTATATTTCAGGACAAATAATGAAATATTACTACATTCCAGGAAGTGTCTGATACACATTAATGTCTTGTCCCATAATTCACTTATCATTCTTCAGTGGGATTTATCTCATTGTGATGTCACAAATTTGTCCTCATTATGTTCATTCTTTATATTTGAAGATTTTTTAGTAACAAAAGCAAGGAAATAATACTGAAGAAAACTTTTTGCAAGAGTTATCAGAAGAGTTTCTGATCCTACATTCATAAAATATGATGTAAAAATACAAGCAAAAATTGTGTATCTGTTATTTTTGTTGTTTTTTTTACATGTAAATGCATGTATAACATAGCAGCCAATGGAAAAGATCAGGCAGCTTTTCTGTTGAGATAAAAGAACTGTTTTAAAAGTTTCTAGTATTCTTTTGCATTTTCAACAAACCCAGCAAACACTTTATAGGAACCAATATGAAAATTGTTTTGAAATTGACAAAAAAGTTGATAAACCGAGGTCCTTTGGTTTTTCACATGTCTGTTTAATTTGATGGCTCCTTGAAACAGTGATGTACCCTCAAATTGGGAATAATATTGTGTTATAAACACAGCAGATTTGTATATGACCAACTTTCTACTGAGAATGAGAGTGCAGATATATTGTCTGTTACTGATAGTTCAATTTCTTTTGTAAACCTCAGTTGACTCGGCAGTTTGTGCTGTGGTTATCTTTGTGGCATATTGTAGTTTAATTTCTTCTTAATACTCCATACTGTATGTGATATCCATGAGAAATAGATATGTGGTTTTTATATTCACCCATCGTTTAGCTCTACAGCATATCTGAGAATAATTATATATGTTGGTATTTTTTGTAGTATTTGAAGGTCTTGTGTACATTTTAGCAAACAACAAAAGCTGAATATAACATATTTTGTAAGTGTCAGTATCTCTATTACATATATAAATGTATGTAGATATGTACAGATCATTCTTTTGTTACTGCTACTCAATGTTCATATATTTAAAACTGACAATTTTGTAAAATTTTCATTTTTGTTTGTTTATTAGTATACAGTTCTATATAATTTGTGATCAGATATAATATTTAATATTTAGTTGTGGGGAATTATCATAGAATCGTAAATCATGTCAAGGCAGTTGTATAAACTGGTTAGTCACCATAAAGGATGAAAACACTAGACCACATGACAAATTTTGTCATGTTAAACTATAGTTGTAAAAATATCGTACAACATTTTGCAAATGGAGTCAGACATTTGGCTAACATGTAGTAATTTTCCAGTTGCTGGCTCTTGACAAATCGCTTTTCATCACTTGGAGAAAAAAAAAGATGAACTGAAGTAATCTAGATCATACTTATCAACCCACCAAATGAGCCCAGATTGGTTAACTTTGCAAAATGGCTGATGCCAGTTATAGGATAGTATGTATTCCGATTGCAACCTAGCTCCCTCAGGCTACCTGGCTACTGTTTGCAGGCACTGGGAGACACTGAGGTAGCATTGCGATCAAAAGTGCTCCCCACACACACACACTCATACACACACAGGTTATGCCTTTGTAATGATTAAGTTTAAATACTGCTTTAGTATTACAATTAGTAATTACTGTCTTTGGTTTTTTCTTCATTGCACATTTTTGTAAGTTTATTTAGATTTTTACAAGAAAAAAATTCTGAAGTGCACTAGTGATAGTTACATGTATATTTCTGGATATGAATTATTTAATGAAGTTGTTAACATTTTTGTTCATTTTAAATATACTGCTTGATCTGAATTGTGACAAAGGAATTGTAAAAGGTTCACATTATGTACCGACGATTGATATAGGTACATGTAGTAAGGTTTTAACCTGGACAGGTGAGTGTCAATTAAATGACCTGATAAAATTTCTGTAAGAGCTTTCATTCTGCATTTGTGGTAATTAAGAAAAGTTGTAAAATTGAGCCACATTAAACTGTAAATGGATTTTACCTTGTCATTTTGTTATGAAATGTTTAAGACTTCAAATTGTTTCAAAATCTAATTTGTCAAATTTTTAAAAGTTGTTTGGACACCCCGTGAATTTCCTGATTGACCATACATTGACATTGTTATTGCAAACCTATTTCCACATATATATTCCATCTGTTACCTTTTAACTTACTGGTAGCTATTAATATGCTAGTCATTTCCGTTTTTGATATTATTCCTGGAAAGGTCTGAACTGTTATGTAAATCTATTTGTCTGTGTTAATAATATTTGTCACATGTAGTATAACCAAGTCCTGCAGGATATTTTTACACTGTGTTAACAATAATTTAACAAAACCTGTAGAAGTACATGTATGTATCCTTCCTTGTTTATGTAACGCTTCATGTAGGACAATTGGTACATAATACAGTATCTAAAATTTATTGTTAAAACTTTTATTATCGATGATTAAATCCTATAATAGCCTGTTTACCGGAATTACTGGCTAATCCTTTCATCATTTACATAAAGTATACTATTAAGTTTTTATTTAGCTAAAGTTGTATAAACAGGTCTGTAAAATTCAAATATTATATTTATAACAAGTAATTTTTAATTATTCTTGCATGGATTGGACATTATTAATCTATGTCAAAATAAATAGAAATAAGCAGAAATTGTCAATAACAGAAAGTTGTTGATTTTGTATGTCAAAAGTTTTCTTCAATCCTGTTCGGAACTTCTTATAATATTGTTAAAGACTGAATTAATTTGGTCAGCTATTTCTGTTCAAATACAACAGCAGATATTTATTTGTTCAAGGCTTTAATAATTAAATACAAGCATTTGATAAATGCTAATCTAAGCATGCATTCATTTTTTGATCTGTCTGATTTCTATCAACAAACGGTTTATTGCTTTGAATATTTTATGAAGAGTGAAAAATAAAAATAAAAAAAACGGGACACATCCAATATCGAAACCATTCAAACCCCTGTATCATTATCATTGGTTATAATGTTGTATACCTATTTGAGTCGACCCTAAGAAAGAAGAAACCAATTAAATGCAATGTGCCTAAAATGTTTAAATTGAACATTCCAGATAAAAACACCTATCACAGGATATTATTATATTTTGGATTAAAACATGCAGATATAAATATTTTATGTGTAACTGATTTAATGTCTTAGATATGCAAATTGTCCTTTTGTACATTGCTCATGTTTTTGTGTATAATTCAACAGGAGTAAAGAAACTTTACATAATCATAATTACAATTATGTCTGCTTTTGTAAAATGTGTGTATATACAGAGTTCTATAATTAATTGTAGATGTGAAAGTTTACAACTCCCCAAGTAGGATTATCAGATATTTATTTGCATATGTGTCTATGTAAGATGCCAGGATGTCATTGTTCAAACAATTCATTTTATCGGATTTAATAAAGTTTGAAGAGTGCAATATCACTGCTGCCTTTTCTTTATTTCTTTACAGACTCAATCATTTATTGATCATATTTTCTTAGGTGGAGTATGGATGAGAGCTTCCTATTGCCCTGGTGCTTTCAGAGTAAGGGGCAACATGAAGCTGATCTTTTTGTGATGTCTCTGTATAACATCTTATCTTGTCTCTGTTTGTTGCCAGTGGTGTAGCAGGTGGTTTCCTTCACCCTTTGGGCTGGCATGCTGTCATCTGAGGGGAAAAAAACTTAATCCAGCATTAAAACTCAATCAAACAAACCTTTTTTTCCGGGAGCGAAATTTGATTTCAGGACAAACCTATTTCAATGTGATAGGCTGCTGGATATTTAATTGTTCAAATGAAAGGACTTGGTTCCAGTAAACCAACAATGTGAAGTTTATGTTTTAAAAATTGAACCTTTGAAGAACTGATGATGAAGTAAGTCACGATTTGACAACTCTTTAAAATTTACAACAAAATATGTATAACATCACATCAGTTGTATTTGACTTACTTAATTTCATAAAATAACTGGAGAATAGATGGATACTTCTGAATCCTCAAGTGTCATATCACAATATGTAGCCTTATTTAGTAATGTAGACACTCTGAAAAGAGATTAGCAGAGCTGACAAAGGGAGACAATCCTATTGATTATCTCCCATGGTTTGTTTTTGTCACGTGAACCAAAACGCGGGAAATGTGCAGAGCGCAGCGTGGTCAACATGGTGAATGAGTACGATCAAATCCGGAAGCAAAACATCCAAGACAACCGTCGTGTTTTGGCGGAATTGGGTATTCTAAATCCAGTAAGTGTGTGACATATGTATGTTATAAATGTAAAGTGTGAAAAGTGAACTAAATTAACTCTCATCCGTAGCTCTTTACTCGATTCCTTTCTCCTGCTGCACGGAATCTGCATGGGTTGAGAAATGGATTTATGAAGTGTAAAGCTGTCTGAGCGAAGCTACCCTCGCCCTATCTTCAAAATCCTTATGTCAAATATCAAAGTCAAAAATGGGCATGAATAGTGAGTGCATGGAATGCAACAAGGCTACGTAAAGGAACTTTGTTCAACCTGGGCTTTCTGGTTAGATTTCGTAATCGTTAAAACAGTTGTTCATATAATCTACGGCTACATGATATAATAGACGATCAGATATACAGAACTCTGTATCTATTTTTCATATTAACTATAGTATAGCATTAGTCCTGAGATGACTGAGAATTCATATGCATATATAGCCTAACGTCGCAATTCTCAGTCATTAAGATTGTCTGTACAAATGCTTACTCATGAGTCTATTTGCCGCTCCTGTGTCCTTGGAATCACATATATTTCCAAAATGCAACCAGTACCACCACAGTAATCAATGGCGTATACGCTTTCGTTTGCATCTTCTTTTATGGTAATCCGAACAAGTTCTGTCAAGAAATTGTTCAGATTACCATAAAAAAAGGATGCAAACGAAAGCGTATACGCCATTGATTATTGTACTGGTTGTATTTTGGAAATATATGTGATTTAAAGGACACAGGAGCTGCAGTACCAAATTTGGTGATTACCAAATTATACATACCAACTTCATAACTGAGAATTGCGACGTTAGGCTATATATGCATTTGAATTTCATTTATCTCAGGACTAGCATCAACAGTGAGTGCATGAAATGCCACAAAGTTACGTAATGGAACTTTGTTAAAAAGAGGACTGTTCAGCATGGGCTTTCTGGTTAGATTTCGTAATCGTTCAACAGCTGCTCGTGTTTACAGCATTGCATACACTATATAATGACTACCATAACCTGGATTTACTCCCTCTCATGTTAACAAAGATCAATCTACAGGTCTCTGCAGCTATTGTAGGCATAGTCCATTTAAAATTAAGTTAATCGCCTTTGTATTTTTTTTCTGGCATTTGACAAACAGTCTAGTCCAAGGGTTAGCCAGAAATCAAAAGTATGGTGTCCAAAATGGTAATTTTGCTTCACATTTGAAATAACTGGGTGTCCAATTTTGACAGTTTTCCTATCTCCTGTATGTTAAAGTTTCTTAAAACAGGGTGTCCAAATGAGGCAGTTGTTCACTTCATTGTGTCCATTTGGACGGGTGTCTGTCTAAGCCCTTGGTCTAGTCAAATGTCCATTTGATAAAAAAATTTTTTGGGAATACCAGTAGCCTAATTAATTAGACTTACATCTTATATATCTAGGTCTATTCTATAGTGGTTTCAAAATCTGACTGAATGGCAGAAATGAATACAAAAAAAAGCAGACATGTTTTGTACGTAACTGGATTGGCAATGAAGCAACGTTAAACATGCGGTTGTGTGGGTGGCCAAGATAAAGAACACTAAAACGCACAAATAAAGCGCCACAAAGAAAAAAAATAGACCACAGCAATGCTGTCATTTTCCAGAAATTTTATTAAATTTACGCCTAAGAAAATACACACATCATCTTTTACATTTTCAAAACACTGATCAACTTAGCAGATCTGTGATTGGCCCTTGACTCCCAGGTTAACGGTTGACATCATGCGAAGCTAATTAGGTCCTGTTATTGCTCTGGGCCCACTTGCACAAAACGTCCTTAAGCTAAGGTAACTTTAGTTTTTCCCTTAAGCCCAAACTCAGGACACAAGCCTCTTTCACAAAGCCCCCTTAGCATACGGTCGAAGGGGGCTAAATTTTCCTCTAAAGTTTCACCTTAAGTATTAAGGTCACCTTAGCCTAAAGAGGCTTTATGCAAGTGGGCCCAGGCCATTTGTCAGGTTTGTACTATAGATGTGTGTTCAAAGTCTATTAAACATGTGTTTGCTAAAGTAAATGATATTAAAACAATGTTTCACATATATTTGATGCTAAATATGCATGAAATAGAAAATGTCCTTTTTTTGCAAATGAACTTTGACCCCAACTTCCGCAATTGATGTAAGCAGTTTAGATAGAGCTGTGTTTCAAAAATATGACAGTATGTACTTTTGAATCAGAATATCACAAATGTGTTACAAAAGGAAAGTAAATTGGCAAGGCAGCATTCTCATTGCCAATTAAATTTGCTGCGACATTTTATTTGTGACTTTCAGTGATCTATAGATTTTGGCTGACAGAGAATAACTACAAAATTCTCATATGGGCCGCTAAGTTTAATTTAACATGCTACATTGCCAATTCTGTTACATACAAACCTGTCAACTCCAAGTGATGTGTGAGGCGCGGTGGACAATTTTGGTAAATCAAAAAGTAAATTTTTTGTAAAAGGTGCTTGAGAAAATGACTTCTGTTAATCCCAGAACTTGAATTATTTGAGTATAATATTAGTTGTTTAATTTTTTGTTATATTGAATCTTTTATTCTCTACATATAAAAGTCACTACACTTGCTTTCTGTCTAGTTCAAACCACTTGGCCGAGTTATCAAAAAGTCCATTAAAAGAAAGCGACACGACAGTGGATCACGCCAATGGCAGCCGAAGAAACAAGCTTTAGAAGAGGTTGATACAGAGGACTATGGGTCAATTCGTGGTACCCGGCGACGATCTTCAAGGATTCTTGGAAAGGTCAGTTGCAACTGTTGAAAATGATGTGGCAAACTTTACACAGAACTATTTTAGTGTTACAAAATTTAGACATTCAACGGTTAACCCAATACAACTTGGTATTTCATGAAATATGAGGAACTGGAAATGTAAACTGGCCAGTGTGTTTTTCAATTATTGACAATATTTTTCACATGTTCCAAAGATCAGAATTAATAGCGTAAAGGAAACGAAATTGCCAATAACCCCCAAAACATCCTGAATTTCAACAGGAAATTATTCCAATACGAGATTATGTTTAAACAAGTATTCACCGTCTTACATCCCATTTCGATTGCCTATATTCCATAAAGATTACCTGTTATAATTTCTGATTCAGGATGCTCCCACAGCAGACGACCTGAAAGATGAAGTGGATAGGTTTGTCGAAGAAGAACATAACTCACAGGTCAAGGTCAAACCAAACCGACCTAAAATTTATGGAGCAGTTGCTGGTAAGGCTAGCTTTTACTTGAGGAATTTGAATAGAAATTCCTATTTTGAATCCAACAAATCGTACAAATGACTCCTTGTTAAATTATTTGTAAAAATGTATGACTTTATATTGAATTGCCAAAATATATTTAAACACGCATTTATATTAAGAGTGACTGAAATTTGGACTAAGCCCAGCCTCAGTTCTGTTCATGTTTTAGTCTACTCTAGTTTCAGTTCAAGTTGGAAATGCAAACCATGGCGTTGTAATTTAATGCCTGCCTTTATGCCAAGATGGTCAGAATTTTGTGTGATTTAACTTTCAGACAAGATTTTGAATATACTGACTGCTTCTCATCGATTTAATCTGCACATTAAATTCGAGTATTGTTGAGACGAGTCTATTTCTTGAGTTTATGTGTTATTTTGTTTCTATTTTGTTTTCAATTTGTTGTTGTTATATGGTATCCTGTATTGAGATGATTGTCTAGCTGGTATAATGAATTCTCCATGTTTAGTGAATGCAAAGTTATCCTCTGTATCAAACTAGTATTTTCGTTATTTTTGGATCACACTTTCTTAGTTTGAACATGTGATCCAAAAATAACGAAAATACTAGTATGATAAAGCACATTTTCTTAGTTTGAACGCGGGTGGTTGGAGGGAGCTTCATGTTGCCCTGGTGCTATCAGAGCTAAAGGGGAACAGGAAGCTGATCTGTTTGTGGT